>VXAC01005208.1:137125-165358 GCA_013399225.1 Rhipidura dahli | reverse complement strand
TTCCCTTCCCTTCTTTTCCCTCTAATTAACTGACATTTCAATATTATCATGCTTACACTGTGTATTACAAGCAGTAGACATGAAGCTGGGTTTAGAGAATATGTTTAAGCGCCATTCTAGACGACTGCACTGTGTCAGTTTTTGGAGAGGGCTCACAAATGCAAAACAGCAAGCTTCCAAAACCTGAGCACATCTGTGAACTGAGCCAGCAAACAAGTTTTGAAACAATGGAATTTTACGTGCCTGATGGAGAAGAGCAAGCCTCGTAGATTTATTCTACGCTTCCTCACAAACATGTTTGATTAATTTTTCTTTACTTCTATTCCCCTTAGTTGTGTGTTCCCATAAACTCCAGTTCTCGATCATTTTTACATCTTGTGCTTGTACTGCTGCTTGCATTGTAAGGCAGTCTAGTGTTATTTATTATTCAGATGTAACAGAGATCAGACTCTAGTCATTTTTACATACTATGCAATATATCTCCTTAGACTTGAGAGCAATGATATAAAATATGCAAATAGATGAAAGTTAAAACCAAAAATATGCAAAAGTTGTTGATTTCTTTCCTGAATCAAATCTAGGGAGAAATAAAGAGAGAATGACAGTGTTGTTAATAAAATTTATTATGAAAAATATTTAGCAGACACTATATAAGGAGCTTCTTTTTTTCCCCTGTAATTATTTGGAAATCTAACTATGCTTATCTTGCCTAACAGCCACATAGATACTTAAGACTGAGCCAAAGCATTCTGTGGGCATTCAGCTACTCAGAGCTGAGATGTGCAGCTCCCACAAGTCCCTTATGCTAAACAGGCCAATCAGGAGCACCCAGAAAAAAAGAAGTTTTTCTCAAATTATCTCCTGTATCTTTGGACAACTTAATGCCTGAAACCTCCTCTGGGAGATATGCAGTTACATCTTAAAATAAAATATATATTTTTATACATGTACTTGTTAGATATTTCTTCTCTAAAAAGCCTTGTGTTTGGTCTTTTTCACATAATAATAATGGTCAGTGAAAAGTGCTTTTCAGATAGCTTAGCCATGTATTATCACAGTTAATATAGCTCAGGAGTTCAAAACAAGCATTTGGTATTTTCCTAAATATAATTGGGTAAGAAAAACGTCCCTTCAAATTTTAAATTGAAAGTGCAGATACACAGCAGATGTTACTGATATTTCTTTAGAAACAGAGAGCTTTGTTCAGGAAACATCACCGTTTATTTGATTGATTTCACTTAATGTAATTGTGTTCCAAATTTTTATATGAGTCTTTTTTGTTTTCTCTGTGAGAATGAAGTTTCAGTAAAAAAAAAAAATAGAGAAGCAGAGGTAAGAATGCAATTATTTGCAATTATTCACCAAGTGGCTGATCAATTTTGCAGATTTCAGGAATGTAAATTTCAAGTATTTTCCAAAATTTATCAGATTTCCCTTCTAAGCATATATAGCAGAGCTCAATTTAGATTTGGAATTAGGTCTCATTTCTGTTTATTATTTCAAGGTAAAAAATCAGAAGGAAATGGAAATAAATCACATACCTACCACTGTCTGTGGACAGGTCAAGATTCAACATTGCATTTAAAACAAGATAAATGATGGAGATAAGACTGAGAACACAGAATCCTTCTAGAAAGAAGGCCCCAGTTAGCCATTCTTCATTTAGAGAAATATTCAGCTACCCAGCATATGAAAATAGTAAATTATTGAGACAGAAAATGTGGAAACATAACAACGTGAGTTGCACAAAAAATATTAAAGAAATTAACCTCCCTTTGCTTCAAAGTTTCTTATGCTTTTCACTATATATTTTTTGTTCTGAGTTATTTCTGACCATGTGTTTGCGAATTACATTAAATGATGATATTTAGCAGACCTTAGTTACTAAAATGTGTATTTGAAATTGTCTTTTGTTATTAATTTATTTTTAAATTATGATCTTATACTAAAAAAACAAAGCAAAATGCATTATCCAAATAGCAGAATGTCTTTCTTAGTTAGTGTCACTACTTGGTTTTCATTTATGCAAATAATAATGAGATTTTACAGTTTTTATAATTATCTGTTCATTTCCAATAAAAACAGAGCCCAAAACCTGCAGCTAATTATAAATTTCATGCAATCAAAAAAAATCTTTTTGCACTTTAGACACAAAAAATTTTCAAAATAAGATGAAACTATTTAATTTATTATATGATGGTACAAATATATGTGTCATTCTAAGCATATATGACATAGTAATAAATCTCTCTGTAAATATTGACAGAACCTGTCAGTTCTACACCAAAACCTAAGCTGAAGGTTTTCAAGTAAGATCCAATTGCACTTTCTTCTATCTCTGTTGTTCTGACAGACTTGCTTCATTAGCAAAACCTGTGTGCCCTACTGCAAAAAATCTCCATACTAATATACATTTTACTACTCCTGAACAACTGGGGAATGGGAAAATGAGATGGTGTGTTGTTGGCTACAGTAATATGCATACCTCTTGAGTATTGCTTTAAATTGATTTATTTTTGGTATACAAGGCCCTTGTTCTCAGAAGAAATATTTTTTCATCTGTTCATCTTTAATTCTTATATTATGATGGAAACTCTGGGTGTAATATGACTTGCGAGTTCCACTGATTCCAGTGGAAATTAGGAACAATCATCACTTTTGCACAATTTATATTACTTTCTCTTTTTTCTGAGTACATTTGTTTAAATGCAATTCTCTTCAAGGGAATTAACTATGTTTATATAAGGTCAGAAAAGAAGATGAGAGTTCAGATCCATAATAACAACTGTAGTGCTCTGATGTGCTGGGTTTGTGTGGCCAGGTTTGGTAGCTGGAGCGTTGCAGGGGTGGCTTCTATGAGCAGCTGCAGGAATCTTTCTCCGTGTCCAGCAGAGCCAATGCCACCTCTGGCCAGGGCTGTGCCAATCAGGAATCAAAGGGATGGACTCATGTGTGAGAAGTTTGTGAGAACTGTCTCCTATGAGAAGCACTCCATGCTGGAGCTGGGGAAGGACTCCTCTCTGAGCAGCAGCAGGAACACGGGATGAACTGACTGTAATCATCCAGGTCCCCATTCCCTGTCTCCCTGCACTGCTAGAGGGGAAGAGGTAGAGCCTGGGAAGGAGGGAGGGGTGGGGAGAAGGTGTTTTTTTAAAGATGTTTTATACTTCTAAGTATCCTGCTGTGACTTTTTTAGTAATGTATTCAGTTACAAACCCCATGTTCAGTCTGTTTTTTCTCTGATGATATTTGATGAGTGATCTTTCTCTGTCCTTATCCCAACTCATGATCCTTTCACTATATTTTTTTCTCCCCAGTTCAGTTGCAGAGGAAAGTGNTTTCACTGTATTTTTTTCTCCCCAGTCCAGTTACAGAGGAAAGTGATAGAGCAACTTTGGTGGGTGTCTTGTATCCAGCCAGGATCAACCCGCTACTTCTGGTTACCTTCAAATACATCTGACTATATCCAGTTTTGGAATTCATTGTTTAATACAGGAAGACCCAACTTTTTTTTCACTTTTCTTCTCATGGTAGGAACTACCTAAGCAGCATGCAAAAAGCTTCTAGTAGCTTGATTTTCTTTTGGGTTCAATTAATGAAAATATATTACAATGTGTTCAATGCACTGTAAATTTTTTTCTAGTAAATTTTTCTGGAGTAAGTATGACCTCTTACTCAGGTCACACATAATAAAGCAGATGACCTAGTGAAATAAATAGAAAAAAGGTACATAAAATCTGGAGATAAAGTCAAATGTCTAACTGACCTTTAATATAATTTTAATATAAATTAAAATATCTTTATGTCAGTGTAGAAAG
The DNA here is from genome assembly GCA_013399225.1 of Rhipidura dahli. NCBI lineage: Eukaryota > Metazoa > Chordata > Aves > Passeriformes > Rhipiduridae > Rhipidura > Rhipidura dahli. The sequence goes on along the minus strand of VXAC01005208.1, from coordinate 161,540 downwards.
ACACTAAGAGAAATATTTCATCATATTTGTAGTTGTTTTGTTTATTATGTTAGGTCATATGTCACTGAACTTGCAATGACAAAACACTGAATACAGAAATTTAAAGTAGTAAATATCTATAAAAAACACCCATTATGCATTTATTTGCAGCTAGAAGGAAAACAATCAATTAAAAACTGGTTTTCACAGCTGAAATTAAATGGTGAACTGGCAAGGTGCTATTGGGTAAGTGTCACAGTTATTCATGGTCTTGCAAATGGGTGAGAGTTTGTCTGAATTTTAATTAGTAGGTACTGTTAACTTCTAATTTACAAAATATAGAGCATTTCTTCCCATATGTCATTATGCTTTTATAAGTATAACAAGTTGACATTTTTATTTCTCAATTTCTAATGGAGAGACTGAGTATTTATTTTTGTTCCAGACACAAGTTTTCAATTGCTGTATTGCTGAGGATCACTTTCAGTATCACACCCAATGAGTGGATCTCACTGAGTTCAAATTTTGCAGTTTGGAATAAAATTGCCAATGTAATTAAAATATTTACCAAACAGTTGTTAAGGAAACTTCCCTGTCAGACCATTCACGAGACTCTCTGGCAGTCAGAAAGAGGTCAATGCCTGACCCTGTAGGTTATGAATATGCAGAAGGGGTTTGAAGAGAGGAAGCATGCACAATAGTACCAGCCAAGCCACCTGAAATACAGGTACATGACTCACAACCTGGGCTGGAGCTTCAGTCAAGATATGCAGTTGGAGAAGCAGACTGAGATGCAGATTGAAGTCTGGCTGGGGAGCCCGAAACAAGAGGCCATGAACTGACCAACCTTTGCCAAAAGAACAAACGGCACAAGGACTGGTGGTACCAGCCAGGACACCAGGGGACACAGCAGGAGCCAAGGGCTTGGAGCAAGAACAAGACTCGAGGACAGTCTGCAAGGGTGTGAAAGCCCAGGGGTCCCTTTGTTGGGGGTCTCTCCTCAGAAGCACCAGGTTGAGCTGTTTCTGTGTCACTGTGCCATGAATAAATGGCTTTATGGAGCGAGACACCTGAGACTGCCATGGGAAACCTGGGATGGAAGTGGTGAGGAAACCTTCTCTGTCTGGGTGTGAGTGGGGCATGCAGGGGATCACTGGAGCTGCTGCAGTGAAGGGGCTCTGGTCCCAGCAGTGAAAGTCTCTGCCCTTGGGAGTGCGACTGCCAGAGAGGCTCGAGAATGGTCAGACTGGGAGGTTTCCTTGAAACAGTTTCACAGTAAGACATTTTAACAAGTCATGTTAAATTTCACAAGCACTAGAAAAAAGAGAATCATAATTTTCACATCAGTACTTTTTGTGAGATCATAACTGACTAAAAGTTTTAGTTTTATTTTTAAATTGATTTTTAATTCTGATGGTCTAGGTTTTTTTATTTCTGTAAGTTCCTTAAATAAAACATGTTTCTATAAATATTTACCAAAATTCCAATATAAAAAAAATGTTTTTCTTTCCATTTTACATATTCAGGATAATTCATATTATAAAATTTTTTCATATATGCCAAATTTCAGTAATCATTATTGATAGTTGGTGGTTGTTTTTATATGAGTGGATCTTTTTGAGTTTATATTGAGTGTGCATTTGAGTGTGCATTGTGCATAAGGAGACGCCAAAAAAATTACCTCTTTTTCTAGTTTTCTTCCAGAAATTAAGATGGATTTGATTTTAATTACTTTGTCTCAGGTCTGGACAATTTTTTACAATCTGTGAAGAAAATCTGAGGCAATTGTGCTTATTTAGCCTGGAGAGAAGGCTCAGGGAAGCCCATATTGTAGCCTAAATGCCAAGAAGGGTTTGTAAGAAAAATGGAGATAGATATTTTACCCGGGCCTGTAGTGACAGGACAAAGGGCAACAGATTTAAAACGAAAATTTTAGGTTTATATTTCCTTAAGATAAGGAAGAAATGTTTGACGGTTATTTGGCACTGGAACAGGTTGTAGATGCACCATGATTAGAAGTGTTCAAAGTCAGGTAGGAGTGGGGCTTTGAACAAGCTGATCTAACACAGTAAGTCCATGTCTGTGTTGATCTATCTCAACCTTTGGGGGTGCAGAAGAGGAGTGTGGTGGTGGTGGTGTGCGTGTGGTAAGTGGGTGAGCTTGATGATCTTTAGAGATAGCTTCCAACGCAAACCATTCCATGATTCTGTGATCCTGTCTGATAAGAATTCCATCTGATAAGACAGTTCATATAGGGCATTCTCTGAATAGTTCAGTTTTTCTGCAGGAAATATAATGGGATTTAAAGGTTACTATAGATTTACATTTCAAACATTCTCTCTGAAAGAGAAGATGCTTAGGTCCTACCCAAATAAAAAAAAAAATAGAAGACTGTGATGCTCTCATGTACAAAAAAAGTTGCACTCTGCGTCTACTATCTGGTTCAGAATTAAGTTATAACCTAATCTCTACATGAGACTAGTTTTCTGAGTTTCTGAGGTTTTTTCACAAGAATCACACTGTCTGTTAGTAAATTTACTTGAGTTATGGATTCTGGCAATACTTTTAAAAATCTAACTAAACTGAAACTGTACTGAAGTATTTTACCAATTCATTCTTCACAGTTTTGACCCATAATAGGCAAACTGATTGATACTTTTATTGGGCAATTTCACCTCATTAAAATGTACTTTAATATTTTTGTGATGTTGAACCTACTCTGTAGGCTAGATAAAAATATGATGAAAGGAGCTTTTTCTTTCCCAAAGAGACCAAATATTACAGCATAGTTTATCATGGTGTAGCCTAAAAGAGTTTAAATATGTGTTCATCTGATATTGGGAATTCATTATATGATAGCATTATTTGTCTATACAGGTTAAAATAATTCCTTTTCTACATCATTTATTTATTTATAGTTGGAAGCAATTTCACCAAAATAATGTTAAATAAAAGGTAAAAAAAAAGGTTTAGATCTGGTGTGTTTAATTTTCCTCTTTTAATGAGATAGTGACCCCTTGCACTCTCCTTCACTGTGGAGTAATTACTATCTGCTGTTACTAACACTTCCAGAAATAAATGATCTAGTTAGGATTAGAATTAACAAGCATGGCTGATCAAGCCACTATGAACATGCCTTCCTTAGAGTCAGTTTCAGCTGATGTTGTTCTCAGTCTCAATTAGGCACAATCTTAGAACATTTACTTGCTGAATATTTACTTGCTGATCAGCAGAAGCTGTAGCAGTTTCACAGGCTCCACTGTGGAAAAAACACTCAGCTAGAATAGGGAAATGTACCTGTCACATTCAGTAGAGGCCCTGGTGATATATATAATGGTAACTCAACAAATTGATGACACTGTACTGGACTGGAATAATACAATTTAGCAATTTTTTTCATAGGAAAAGTAACATGACTTGGTACCTTCATATGTTGATTTTAAAATGCAACAAATTGAAAATTAAGGCAAATCATTGTTTCTATTGCACTTGGTGACATTTACTGTAAGTGTAATCTAGCAGCTTCATATCTCAGTTTCATAAATGCCCTCTTAAAATTGTTCTTCCATATGATACATTAGTTTCAGATTGATTAATTTGTGAATATTTGCTGTTTTGATAAGAGTGATAGCATAATACACTATTAAAAACTTGTTTGGGGAAAAATAACAAAAAGGAAATGTTTCTGTATGACTTCACACCTTTTATCTTTACACCATGATTTTAATCTATTCATCATAGTACTAAAAAACAAGCAGAGCATGAAGCTTAGGGACCAGAGCAGCAGAATCATAAAATCATGCCAAACCAGCCGACAAAGCTGCCTTGGTTGTTTTGAAATCACTCTGCACTATTCACATATAATCTAGTGATGAAAATAGTTTGTTACAACCTTGAAGGGGTACATGCTAATGTAGATCTGAAACTGTCTGATTTTACAAACACACTGGTTTTTGGTCTGATGTTGGGATTTCATGAGTCTTAAAGTACTACTAGTAGTTGCTATTATATTAGAATTCTTCATCTGTTTCTTTCAGTGACTCAGAGACAATTTTTCAAACAAGGAATAAAGTTAGAAAGCTTCAGATCATTCAGATATTATTAAATTTATCAAATACAATATGCTTTTATCAAACTAAAATATAATATTACTGTAAGTAAAATATATTAAAATAAAATAAAATAAAATAAAATATCAGTAGAATATCACTGTCAAAAAGAAATAGAAAAAAAAAAGAGAAGAAATGTATCATAAAATTTTCAGGGTTGCCAGAAAGTTATTCAGAAGCAGGAAAAAGAAACTGTTTAGTGTTATAAGTAGGTTTCAAATTCTTCAGTCTGAAAAACAGAAGAAATCTATAGAAAAGTTAATATATTAACTTTTATGATCAGTCTAGAGATAGCAAATATGGACCACTTTTTCCCTGCCTCTTCCAATGGAAGAAATATGGGACATCAGAGGAAACTGACAAGTAACACAAAAGGAGACCATATCTTGAACTTATTCCTGCCTCGAGCAGGTGGTTGAACTAAAATTTCAATTTTTCTAGGATTATATGAGATACTAAAAAATGTAAGGGAAGGAAGACCTTCTCTCAGGATGCTGAAAATATCAAAAGCATATTTGGGTTTAAGGAAAGGTGGGACAAGTCTAGTAAATAAATCTGTTGAAGTTTCCAAAATTGTTGGAAAGCATTTTGATTTAAGAAGTTGCAAATTACTGAACAGTACTCAGAAAAAAATATGATTTTTGGATGTTGTTTTCTAGCCTAGGCATTGTTTATGCTTGCTGTTGGGAATATAAATGTTCAGATTATACAGACCTTTGATTTTAACCACTGATATAGCTATGGTGTGTTTGTTTATGTGTTATGGCATGTTACCTTATTTGGGACTATTATTATGAGTATTATTGCTTTTAAAGGTTGTACTAAAGGTTCTACATTTGTTAGAATATGTACATAGTCTGAATGGTTACTCTTCGAATGTCACATTTCTCACAGTTTCTTCATCTTTTCCTTCTTACTTCTTGTTCTTCTTTTTTTTTTTTTTAATATGTCAGCAGGTATTGTGAAGAATCACAGCTCTGTCCCCTTTTTTCTTCTCTTTTCTCTTTAGTGTCGAGTACATTTCTTCAGCATTCATTAAAGATTCCTTTCACTGGGCTTGTCTAAAATGCAAGGCATCCTATCTCAGTTAGTTCCATAGCTTCTCTCCACAGACAGTAGAGAGAGGCAGATAGCTTCTCTGTATCAGGTGAAGGAAAACATATTTTTTCTGTGCAAAACTTTCTCATAGTTACTTTCTGTTTGGTTATCCTGTGACAAAACTAACACAGCTTTCCTCCTCAGTTTCTATTATTACAGTCCTTCTATCAACTAACTTTGAATTGATGGTTAAACATGTCTCTTCCTTGAATCTTGTTACTGACTTCCAGTTGCCTGCTATATAAGGACTAATAATCCATTTTCTGGGGCAGGGTGTACGTGTCAGAGAATTCCCTGGAACAGGGGGATGATACTGTGCTGCCGTGGCTGCCATGCTGCTTTTTACCTAAGGGAAGGAAGATTTTCCACTTGCTGTGGTTATTGTACATGAGCCATGTGTTTCTGGTTCCCACCTGAGCTGCTTGTGCTGGTTAGTGGTGGGGGTGGTCTCTGCTGCAGTGGAAATTCCCCTCTTGCACTGCAAGAGGGAAACAGCTGAGGAATTTTTAACTGAAGCGGGTCTTAGTAAAGCTCTGAAGAGGCTGGAGGTCATAGCTCCCCATGTACTAGAATCTTAGTTAAAAACTTAGTCTGTACTCAAGTAGCCCCTGAAATCATCAGGCCAGTGCATTAAAAATAATTTGAAAAGTTAACAATCTCTTAGGTATGCATAAGGCTTTGCATTTATTATGGGAAAGAACTCTGATAATGAGACAAAATTATTTGAAACTGACATGTAATGAAGTAGATTGAATACATTTTTATCAGTATTTCTTATGGCAAATTAATTAAGTAATAATATAGCAATAGAGAACTGTCTGTTACATATTAAAAGTTGGCTTAAAATAATTAGCACATTATAGGAACTACTTATATTCCCACTAATGATTATGACAAAACTGCCATTGACTTACCAAGAACTAAAAACTGTCCAGGAGCAGTAAAAGTGGGAGCAGAACAATATTTTTAAAGTTAAAATGAAATAACTTAGAAATTGATATGCACAGAAGGAAAACCAACAGAACTAGTAAACTCCTGCATAGTTATGAGTGCTCAATTTCAAGCTAAACTGAAGGCTAAGGTGATGATAATAAACCTTTCACATCTGCTTCACTAATTGGAACATGACAAGCAGCCAGACTCCACACTAGGTTGCAGAACTGTCATGTCAGCTTCAAGAGGGAATTGAAAGGCACCTGAAATCTCAACTTTGCCATGGTTTTTAGAACCATCCATTGCCAGCCTGAGAAAAGAAAAATAAACAAGACAGATGTGACCAAGTTGGCACTGATGTAGCAGGTTTTTCAGGCAATCAGCCTTACTGAAGTGCCTTCTTTTGGCAGATTAGCCAGATGGAACAATGATGTTCTGCTTGCATGTCTTGGAAGGGGAAGATGACTATCCCCAAAATGTACAATTTTGAAAACTGATGTTTGCACCTTGCAGTGTATTTCTAGGTAAAAGTTGTCAATAGATGTCAAATTAATTTCTGTTTATTTGGTGGTTTTTGTTTTGTTTATTTTTAATTGTTCTTTGTATCTGGTATGTAACTATGTAAACTGGATGCTAGTTGCAGACATAATTGGATACATATAAATAAGATCACTTTAAAATAAATTTCCTTTTGCTTTTATTCTACAGTACTTCTCTATGTGTTAAAATTATGTTGTTTTTAAGAAATTCTAATTTGTGTAAATTGTGGAACTGTTCCTTCACAGTTTACTGTGCATCACTCTTTGTATTGTAAGATTTCTTTGGGATCAGTGTCGTGGCCCACTGGGAGAGACAGGGTGTGTGCAGGGGGTGCAGTTCTATGGAATGGGGTTGGTACAGGGGAACTCACTGGTACTGGCATGTTTGTAGCAGGGTCTAAGACTGGAATGCTTTCAAGAATAGGAGGTTTACTTGCTGAAGAGGCCTTTGAACCAATGAATAAGAATATTTGTCTCATGACCTGAGAACCAATTTAAATTGCCAGATTAGAAGGGAACACTGGAGGAAAAGCTAAAATAGGCAAAGGGAAAAGTGATTTCCAAGACATTCTAAGGAATAAATTTCATTCCATTCCTCTGAGTGAAAATAATACTGAATTTCATGAAGAGGAGCATGACTTCAATTCTGAGGCAGATGTAGGTTTAGGAAACAAGATGTTATATCCTTTGTTACTGTATAAGAATACAACAAAACAAAGTATTATGTTTGAGATGCCACTTCATAAATACGTAGACCTGTTTAAAATACAGAACTTCTTTTTTTCCTCTTTCTATAGAAGAACATAAAATATCTCCCAGGTTTTAGTCTAAGACTAGTACCTAAGTTTTCAAGTTTGACTTCCTCATAGTTTCATGGTGTGTGAGGCACCATGGAAATGTCTCATTTTACTTGCTTGGCCTGTAATACCACCATATATTTTAAATAAGGAGCACCTTATAAGGGAAATTTAAAAAGTATTTGGAATTTTTGGATATCTTTATTTTTTTTTAAATTGGTTTTGTCCTAGGAGAGTGCAACCTAACATGATTTTCAAATTATGTACATAGAAATCAGAAACTGATCACTATACAAGTAATCAAATATTTAGACTCTTTATGATTTTGGTTTTGTTTTTGTTTGTTTTTCTGGAGATGTGAGGGAGTTTTAATATTAATAACAATATTATGATTTCATAATGAAAGCAAAAACGTTTAATATTATATGTGCATTATATGTACATTAGTGAAATGCACACTGATGGAGTTTATGTGTTTAAGTAGTCTAACAAAAATTAAACTGCGTGGTTTTGAGCCAATAGGAATACATTAAATAATTTTTCACTCATGTTATTCATAATGTCATTCAAATTCAAGTATCATTTCTATTAAGTATTATTTCAGCTTACTAACAGGTTTTGATTGAATGAATAGCAGATTCTGGAGAAAATGTAGTATATGTGATTTATTAAAATTCAGAAGTTCTCCTAATAGTAGGCATTGAAAGAGATTGTGCCTAAAGCATGCAATATTAGTCAAATGATTATCAGTTTTAAAATGCAGTTTTTTATTTTTAGTTCCAGTTTCTCCTCATTTGTTTACCAGTGACATGTATAAAGTCTGATGTAGATGTTCAGAAAGTATTTTTTATATTTTTTTTATAACTGAGTGTTTAAACACTGCATTTGTTCCAAATAATGTAATTAGAAACAAAATAAATAAATAAATAAATATGATCATACTTTCTTTGAACTTTCCATATTGATATTCGAAAACTTGAGTGGTATTGCAAATATTACAAGAGAGTTTGCTTTTTCCTTTTTTTTCAATTTCAGTTAAAAACTCTTAGAATTTCTTCTGTACATTCTCTAGGTATTTTTCAGATTTATTTTCTTGTCTAAACTATCATTTTTCTTACCCTGAAGGTTGCCTCAATATATTAACTAAATTTTTTAGATTAAAATTATCCTGCTGGCATTAACAATACAAAAATCATTTTCACCACAATCTAAGCTTGTGCACTTTCACACTGATTAAAGTCTACATGCTTTACGTAGCTAACAAAGGTGCTATATTTCTGCTATAACAGAAAAAGTTAGCAATAGAATTATTAAGGCTAAAAAAATCTACAATAGACATCTTGTAATGCAAAGAGAAAGATTCATTCCTAACAGTAAAAAAAAAAATGCATGAAATACTTCAGAGAATAGGAAGATAGAAATATGCACATCAACTTGATTGTTGTACTAAATCAGAACTATTGACTTCCACATAAATGCTTTTTTTTCAGCTCTACCAGGCACTGCATATATAAATCTAATTATTTCTTGTATTGAACTTTAATGCAAAAGCACATACAAAAATTAACATGACAATGGTTCTAAGAAGTTTGCTGAAATTATTGAAGAGAGAAAATTTCATGCTAAGGCTGAAATCTATATTATATTTATATATTATTTTATGTATTTGTAGTCTCAAGTTGCAACAAGGGAAGTTCAGGTTGGACATTAGGAGGAATTTCTTCTTAAAAGGTGATTGAACTGGACTGACCAGGGTGGTTGAGGAGCCACCATCCCTGACGGTGCTTAAGGAAAGACTAATGTGGCACTCAGTGCCATGGTTTAGTTGACAAGGTGGCATTCAGTTATAGGTTGCACTTAATTCATCCAAAAAACATCTCACATCTCTTTTCCAGCCTAATTGATTCTGTGATTCTGTGATTCTATCCTTCCCTCATCCTATGGTGATAACTTTTTGATTAGCCAAATCTGCTTATTGCTTTGGGACCTTAACTTTTTCTCTATCCAGAATTAGTAAAATAATTGTGCTGGATAGAACAGTGATGACTTTGGCATTAACAGAGATTTGAACTATCATCGGTGACCCAGATTTCCCTTAAAGTAAATAGGAGCCATGAAGGTGGATAATCTCTTATGTAAATTTTATGAAATTAAATAGATGCTAGTAGTGAAGCTGAAATATCTATTATTCTTTATAACTACAAGACCTCTTCTTCTAACATTTGAATTCTTTCTGCAAGTCTGTGCCTCAAAAATATTTATGATAGACAGAATGCATAAGGCTAATTACAGATGATTTTTTATGGTCTGATAGACCTGCAGCTGAGACCAGAAACTTAAAATATTTCCCTAACACATGCATTTGACAGTATTCTATGTTAAAGCACTGCTGTTGTGCTGCGAATGCTACTTTAGATAACCAGTGCTGAGCAGCTTAATTCTTCATCAAAAAGGGTATAGTTGGTTGAACAAAATAACTGCCCAGTTCTTGTTCTCTCACAGCAAAAAGAGAAAAAGGCCTTCTTAAGGACTCTTTGCATAATAGAAAATTTCCTATTGTTCTGTCAGTACATGATCATATCAATGCAGCCATAGCACTAACAACTTCTAACATATGTAAAGAAACTCATAACTGTTGAATGAATTTTGCAGAATTGTGGAAGGGTAAAGAGATGTGGTGTGCTTTTAAAAAGATGGAGATTTTATTTAGGATTGCCTACAATGCATGTATGAATATTGCTACACAGTGAAATAATGTAGATGGGAATATTAACGCATGAGTTGCTAAAATATATCACACTACTAAAATAAAATATTTGGCTTTTTTTTTCCTCCTCAGAACAGAATATTGAATTTTCATTGTTGCAGGATTCTACTTGCATTTAAAATTGCTCAAATATATGCTAGGTTATTTGTCTCTTCATTTATGTTATGCTCATATCCAGCAGAATATAAACATAGGTTAAGGTGCAAATAGCTACCTGTTTAAAATTTATTATTTCATCTATATAATTTAAAGCACCATTCAGGCTTTTACCTCTCTACTGTCACTGTTTCTTTAACTACTGATTAAAAGCCATTACCATAAATTGGGCGTTTGGTGAATGCTGCAGAATGGCCTTAAAAGGTGCTAAATATCAACTGCATTTGGCTTTAGATAGCACTCTTATTGCAGTCCAGGAAGTCATCAGCAGAATGCACTATGTGCCATTGCATTAAGCTCTTCACTTCGAGGACCTAAGTTTGGTATTGTACAGTAAAAAAGCCTCCAGTTTTATGAGACATCCTCTGATGCACACCTTTTATTTTCCAGTAATGGTCATCCTTCAACAAGCAGCAGTTCATTTATTCTATGTATTTTAGAATCCCGGAAGATTCTTTGATCCCAATTCCCTATGTGAGGCATAGTGTAGTTTTCCAACAACTCTGGGAACATAAATTTTGAATCTGAGTAAATGTAGGTATGCTTTTAAGGAGTCAGCCACTAATTTGTATCTAAGTTGAGTGTCACAATGGTAGATTATAAACATATATTGTATTATTAACATAATGGAAACATCTAGAACTGTATGGTAAGAGGGGGTCAAAATAGATGAGCCTGAAGTTAATAGTACAATAATTATTAAGCTCTCTAGATGCTCAAAGAAACAGAAAAATCACTCTTTTACTCTGGCTATATAAAATATGAAAATAACCCAAATATAAATATTCATGATAATGCTTATGTAGAGTTGCACTTCATTAAGACAGCTAAAGAAGCTGGTTTATTTTTTATTTATTTTTAAGGCTATGTATTATTGCAGGCAAAAATATCAGGGCATCATGGGAGGCTGAACAGTAACATCTTTATGTTCATTCATGTCTTGGACAATAATTTTTCCTGTCAAATCAAAGGAGGAGTTTGTGTCTGCAATGGGATACTGAAAACATTATCACCTGAGCTTTAATTCAGTCTACTAAGCTATAATGGTGATACATAGTTGTGAAAGCTAGTTTTGACCTCCTTCAGAACCATTGCCCATTGATCTCTCCCAGATACAAGTGTTCTTATACTTACCAGATATATTTTAATTAATTCTGCACCTTCCACATGTTGGTGAAAGGAGTTGTTATCATCTGGTCTGAATTGAGTAGGACAAGTTTTGTTTCTTTATGAAAATGTTGGGCAACATCTCTCTCACATCTGACTAGATTAGGTCATGTTTGGTTCCATTAGTAGAGCAACACTGAAGTTCATAGAGCTCTATTTATTTATTCCCTTTGCAGGACTGATCTCGTATTTCCAACCAAGCCCTATGTAAAAGAAAGATATTTTTTTGTGTTGAAAAATAAAATTCTTCAATAATAAATAAAATCTTTAAGTATTCTTCCATGAGTAACTTCTTCCAGTTATTTAAATTTTGAAAATGTAAATGATAAAGCAAGCAGCTGGACCGAACTGACTCTCTCACTGCTTAGTTTGCATTCAGTTATTCTGGAGAAATTAAATTAAATTAAATTTGCAAAAGCAGCAGCTATCCTGGATTCCATTTGATCATCCTTTATTTATTAGCATTGTGAATATGGCAAGAAGCACGCATTGCTGAACAACTGCAGACAGTTTACTTAACTGCAGACAATTAGGTGTGTCTCAGCAAACTGCAGTGTAACAGAAAATCTGTGACATGCCTCAAACTGAGCTGTGCATGCACACTGCAGATCACTGGGACGATCCCTGCTGATGCACTGTGTTCCTTCGTGTTGCAGCAAATTATTGTCCTGTCTCTTCGCTGCATCACAGAAGGCACTAAATTGCTTCTGGACTTAGATGCATGTCTGCATGAGCAAATGTTAGGCTACAAGCTGAGAGCCTTCTTAGAAATGTTACTGTACAAAATAGGAAAAACACACTGTCATATCAGTGAATGGGACTGTTTTTTATCATAATTTGAGCTTTCCTTCACTCTGTCCCTGTGGCTTTGATTTTAGTATTTTCTCCATTTTTATGAAAAAAAATTAGGTAGCTGAGAAAAGTAGAACAGCACTAGCTGTATGCATGTCACAAATTTCATGACAAAACTGCCACATCTACCTGATAACTAATCACTTATAAAAAGATGCACAAAGTAACTTTCAGGCAATTAATTATTTTATTATGATAATGGAGGAAAACGTATTTTGAGTTCACATTCTGTTTGACATGTTGAGAGAAACATTTTATTTGTATGTTAGTGTTACAGACCTCAAAATCTGCAATCAATGGAAATAGCATAGTCTAAAATTAGCATGTTTTAGAAAGTATTTTATTTTTGGATTTTGTAGTCTGATTTACCCAGATACAGGTTTTGTTATTTTGAATGATAAGAGGGATTTTAAAAAATAAAAATACTTGTGATTCAATAGAATTAATATTCTCTGGTCAGAATTTTATTTTATTAATTATTTTACTTAAAGGAACAACAGTATTTGCACATGACGTTTAGTTTAGAAGAGCACAGAGGAATGGAGGATTTGATTTTTGGACCAATTTCTAGAAATTTCTATTTTTTTTCTCAGCACACCACCTCCATGTTTTACAATGTCATCCTGATGTAGTTAGTTAATGAAATTTTTATTAAATTTCGTTCTGTTTAATGTTTCTATCGCAAATACCTATGAGCACTTTTTACAATATTAAGAGTTAAAATACTGGCATTCCTATGGATGCCATAGCATATTCTTCAGAGATGTGTTCTTTTGCTTCATTGCATTAAATTGCATGCATCAATGGTATAGAGAGGAAAAAGGTCTAAAGAAATCATTTCCATTCAAGCAACTGAGAACTGTGTGTAATATCAATCAGCCATGCATTGTTTAAGGAAACAAATACTTCTTCCATAAGTAATCAGAATGAGGAAAGTAATTTAAGTGTGTGAAGGAACTGCTCTCTGAACTATGTTCAGACATTTCTGGCCTCTCATTAAAATTATCCCTTACAGAAATGTTCCTCAAATCCTTAACAACTTCAGAAGTCTACACTTTCAAAGTATTAAAGTAATTATTTTGAGGACTTGTGATGAGTTTCCTACTTTTTCAGCTAGGAACTGATATTATAACCCACTGATGTAAAAAGCCCCACAGATTATCAGACTAACTATGGCACTGTTAATCCAAATTTGTATCCCATAGAATAGAAATTTGCTTTCAACAGTTTGATTGCAGTGCAACACATTTCTGTGTGGAAGCATACAGAGTGCATCATCTCAGTGCTCATCTTCCAGATGAAGAATAAAAGGATACTGAAAAAGCATACATGTAAGAGAGTAGGAAAGCACTGAGTACACGCGAGGCTGAGGCTTGCACATGTAGAATATGGAATTGGAAGCATGCATTTGAATGTGAAGATCCAGCAAATGTGGTTTCATTCTTTTAATTACTATGGATTTAGTACAGAGGATGAATCAGACAAAAAGGTATATAAAAGAAATATCTTTTGGCCTCTGTATAAATTTCAGGGTGAAACTTTTTCTCTTCTTTATGTTTTAAGTGCCAGCAGGAGCAAGCCTTGTGTAAAAGTGTAAAAAGTGTGAAAGTGATGAAAACTATCATCTTCAGATTCAGATTGTCCTTTAGTCTTAAGCCATAAAACATTTCTATGAGATGCAATTTCATATTTTGTATTTCTGTGGATTTGTTAGGTTTGAGAGGTCAAGAAATTAGGAATTTATCAGGTGCATGCAGCTGTATAAAGAGTTCTCTCAGACATGACTGAATCTGAATACATCAATGAAACTGTGAAACCTTATTTAGTTACAGTAAATGCTCACTTAGTCACAGTGGTAAATCTTGGAGTCAATATGGCAAACACTGTAAAAGTAACAGGGTAAATCAAAGTATAATAAATACAGTGATAAACTACCTAGATTAAAAAAGATGCCAGAGCTGTTTTTCTGTAAAGCTATTGTCCATTTGAAGTAAGCAAATACCTTAGCCAATGCTAGAACAAATTTATATTTAGCCCAGGTAAAATGCTGTTAAAGTACAGAAGGCTAACTAAGGAAATGTGATGCTCACACTGAAAAACAAGAAAAAAATCCTCCTACCAGAGAAAGCTCCTCATTGGGACATCAATAGCATCTTTGCCTGTATTCTTCAAAGATCTGACATGTCCCTAAACACTCATCATATGTATGGGAAAAAAAAAAAAAATTAAAGCAGTGACAGGAACTGCTATTGTCTTCAATACAGTCTTTTACTTAGCTGTTCACAGAGGAAAAAAAGAGCTCTTCAGAATCACAGCAAAGATTTCATCTCAAGAGCTGAAAAAACAACTGGGCATAGAAAAACGCCTTCAACACTGGTTATAGTAAGGAGGACTTTGACAAAGACATTATTTTGGGCTGACATGATGAAAAGATGTCAATAATAAAGGTTGTGTTATCTGAAATTTCTTAAACTACTTATTCCTTCTTACTTTAAGTGAATCCTTGAAGCCTATTTATATTTTTTCCTATGCTAGCCCTTTGGAGTCCTTTATCAAATACTGACATCTATCAAACATACTGAAGCAAGTGAAACTCCCATTCTTCACTTCTTACATGAGAGAAAGAAATAGTTTTCTGGGCAAAAATTCTATCATTTGCTTTTGAGGGCTGGTCTGAATAGCAGGAATTTGTGTCAGAAGTGAAACTTGTGCCAAGCAGTCAGATCCATTTTGGAAAGTGCTAATTTCCACAACTGTTTGAGTGAAAGAAAGAAGGTAAAACTTCCTGAGGAGCTCACAACAACCTTGGGGACTAAAGACAGCTGTTTTGGGAACAGGCTCTGGCTTTTAATGTTTATTTTATTGTCCTGGAGTGAACTGTTTTTAGGAGAAAACCAGTAGGAAAAATTACACTTGTGTGTAGAATCAGATTGTCCCAGTTCAGGAGCTGCTTCCTAAACCACAGGCATTTGCCACTGATCAAAATGCCTTGGAAATGGCACAAATAGAGAGAAGATTGTGGAATGACTGTCTGGGGACCAGATCTGAAAAAAAGAACCTGGGGATTCTGGTAGAGAGAAAATTGAGTGTAAGTCTGTAAAATGCCCTTGGAGTGAAGAAGGTTGCCTGAATAAAAACAGCAGTGGGTCCAGAGAAGCTATTATTTCCCTCAACTTGGCCACCCTTGTAGTATGTTTTCTTGCTGCAGCTCTCCCAGCAGAAGAGAGAGATTGAGAGCTGGGGAGAAACCAGTGAAGAACCAACAAGATGGTTGGGGAGATGGAGCACATTGCAGTAAAGAAGAAAAGAAGGGTACAGGGTATGTTTAGAAAGGAAAGTCAATAAATTTCTATTGTCTAAAAGGGAATTACAGAGAAGATTAAGCCAGCCCCTTGCCAGATATTCACAAAAAATATCAAGAAGTGATTGTGACAGTGCTACAGCAAAGAAAACTGCAGTTACGTAATGGGGAAGGATGCTTCACTAGAAGAGATGTTAAGCATCATAGGAGATTGCCTAGAGAATGGGGAATCACTGTCTCCAGGGATTGTCAGAGCTTGTCTGGGGAAGGCCCTCAGAAGCTTGGTCTAGTCTTGAAGACATCCCAGGTTTCTGAGCAGGAGCTTGAACAAAGGTCCAATTCTAATGTAGGTTTTTCTGTGACTCTGATCACACCTGCTGTATACTGATTTAAAAAATAAGGCAATGCAGAGGGATGGAAGACACAGAAAAATGCCTAGACAAAAAATGTAGTTCAAAGGGAGTGGTTTTAATATAAATATTATTGAGAAATGGCACCTCTCTCCTCAAATGTTGAAAAAAGTTACCTTCTCTTTTATTTCTGCTTTGTTCAGAGTAGCAAGATTTACTATGACTTTTACATATATAGGATTACAAGGAAGAGAAGAGAAGAGAAGAGAAGAGAAGAGAAGAGAAGAGAAGAGAAGAGAAGAGAAGAGAAGAGAAGAGAAGAGAAGAGAAGAGAAGAGAAGAGAAGAGAAGAGAAGAGAAGAGAAGCAGTGGGCTGAGCACCATTTTCTCTCATAAGTGAATCCAATTTATAAGGCTTGACTTTTAATCAGTTTCTTGTTACCAAAAGAAATATCAATAGTATTTCTGTGATGATGCACTGCTGGAAAGCATGAAGCAGTAACAAAGCCATAATGGTAATGAATTGAGTCCTAAAAATGTATAAATCCTTCGTGTTTGCTTTAGATTGTCAAGTCATGAAAACAGATCTCAAAGATAAATCTGTTGCCAGAAGTAGGAAATGACCAGGCTAAAACACAATGAAAGTGTCTGAAAGACCATGTGGTCATCAGATGAAAATATTCACATGAGCATCAGAAATGAAGCAGTGCTAACCACCAATAAAAGAAGCAAACTTTTGATGTTTTCTGCAGACATACAGAAATGTCTGCTCGGGTACTTGCTGGTTCAGATACAACTGTAATTCTTTGGAAGTGTTCTGGAGTTAGTGTGTGTGAACATCTGAGGCAGAATTATTCTGTGTTCTGAAAATATCTGCTCATTCAGAAAAGGATATATAACTATATTCATATCAAAGAGTGTAATGAGAAAAGAAAATAGTATAAAGTTAATTCATCTTGTGACAAAGATTATAATGGAAGTGGAGATTAACTCTGTGGTATAAAATAGTCTGGTATTTAATTCTCTACTTACATGTCTTAAAATAGACATGTGTAATCCAGAACTTCAGTTTTAATGTTTATATTTCTACTTCCTTGAATTTTTATGTGATTCTGCCTTCAGGAAAAATATGAAGTCAAACAAATGGATACCATAAAAACTCCTCTTGAAGCGATGTAATTTCATAAATATTGTGACCCAAATGTTCCTAAAAATGTTTAAACTATTAATGTCCTTTTATGCTATGGTCATTACCAGTTCACTGGTGCAGTTTCAAAAGAAGAACAAACATCAAACCTACATTTGCACCAACAAAGAAAAAAAAAGGCACTTGTGATTTTCTTAATTGATATACTAAAATCTACCTATTTTACATTAATTTTAAAAACTGATAATGAAATAAAGTGATTCAAGCAAGACATATATTAAATATGTTTTTCATGGTAGAATTATGTCTTGTACATTAAAAGGCTTTTCTACACTATAATATGGTAAGATACTGTTAGTCATTTTACAAGACTCATCTGAAATACAAATTAAAGACTTTTTTTAATATTTTAAATATATTTCTGTAGGGTCCAGCAAAATTTGAAATGGTGAAACTTAAAATTTCCCAGACAGGGAGAAGGAAACTTTATCAACAGAACTATTAAGAGAGATCATTACCATCTTCTATCTTCACAGTATATATCTCAAAAAATGTGCTTATGGACGGAAAAGGTAGACAAGAAAATAGACCAAAAAAATATAAACTAATCATAGTATTTCTCTTTAATTATACAATTTGGCTCCTAAATATCTGTTTCATATTGCTTGCTAGACTCCAGTGGCTGTGACCCTTGGGGTTTAATGGGCTAGCTCTAGACAGCTCTGTGTATACTACATTTTGTGACATGCTTGCTTTTCATACAAATATCCTGCAAGATGTACCAATTAGTGTCCAACAACTGCCATAGTAGCAGTCTAGTAAATCACCAAAAGGAACACCTGTCTCCAGGGAATGTCTTCCAACTCTTTGTGTAAAACATTTTTGGCTTTGGTATTGACAGAAAATCTGAGCTTGAAGGAACACCATGGATCTGTCAAAAAGGCTAAGGGTGTAGTTACATTACTGATTTTATAATGATTAGACATAGCAGCTATTAAAGAAATGTTTTTGATATCATACGAAAAATAAAAATAAAAAATATCTCAGTCTTTAAAGTAAAAACATGGACAGATATTTCAATATTAATAAAGGTGTTAAAATTTGTTTAGTCCTAATCTCTGAAAGACAGATCTTTATGATTGTGGTCTCCTGTGTGCATTACTTCTTAGGAGGTAGATGTTCCAAAGCACATGAATGTATGGGAAAGGTTAAGAGAAGAAAAATAGTAAGTCTGACCTTGTCCTTTGGTCTAAAGAAGTTCTGTAATTTAGACTTAAAGACAAAATCAAAGAATTATGATGCTTTCTCTGTACTAGATATTCCTGATATACAATAAGCAACAAAATTTATCAGTGTGCAATGTAATGAAGATATAAAACAGATTAATTTTGTTGGGGTCATAAGATCAGCTTTTCAACTTGAGAAAAGTTTAATCACAAAGATGCAGGTTTTAATAAAACTAGTCACATATGTCTAATTCCATGTTGCGAAGAACTATATTAACTACAAGCTACTGCTGTTAACTACTCTAGTAAGTACAAGTTTCTGGAAATTAGGTTCTTTCTTTACATTGTGCCACCTCTTGCAGTTACCAGCTCATTTCTTGGTATTTTTTATGTTTTTTCAAAATGGTGCCAGGATTTTAAACAAGTTCTTCCTGAAACAAATAAAAGATGGAGGAAGGAAGGCAAATACAATACACCTTTGATAGCAACAAATGTTTTATTTATATTTCCTCACAAATATATATACCACCAATATATTTATTTCCTGCAATTAAAATGACTACCTGAATATTTTTTGACTCCTCTGTATCATGCCAGTGACTTCATGATTTTACATTTGTATTCCACTCTATAAAAGTCAGAAAGTTTCAGGACAAACCCTGAAAGCTTGTTGACACTGTGTGATGTAGTTGGTTAGGCCACAGATCTCAGGCAGTTACAGAGAAAGTCAGACTACAAAGCAACAGCTGCTAGTGTAAGCAGGAAAAGGAGATCATCCATCTTGCAGGAGATCTCATTTCCACAGTCTCATTTTAAGAAAAGTTATCAGGAAGGGACTGACTACAGCAACCGTATGAAAAGCAATTGACTTCACTTTCCTAAGCCACAGTTAACAGCTAAAATAATATTTCAAATATCCATTTTGCAGATCTGACTGGGTGGGAGTCTGTAAAAGCCAGAAAATAAGACAAGTAACTGAAATTTAATCCACAGAAAAAAATATTCTTAAATTTGAAATGCTGGGCCCTGTGTTTGTTTTGAAGGCAACAGAAAATAAGATTTTAGCCCATCCCATCTACCTGGTCTAGTCATAATTTGGCCATCAAAACTGAGGAAATAACTAATAGTTGTTGAGGAATGCAGGCAATATCAGTCACTTCAGATAATATTCCTTCTGCTTAAAAGAAAGAGAATTTTCTCTTCACTCCCTTCCTACTAAATGTATGCACATGCATAAATCCTACTCCTAGGCTTAACAACTGAAGTGTCTCTGGTTTGTTTTCTAATGTGTAAAATGCCAAGCAAGCACCTTGCTTTACCTTAGAAAGTAAATGTACTTCCAGGAGCACACTTCACAGTCCTGCCAAATGGTGCATGCAGTAATATACTCGAGCATGATTTTATTCAGACAGACATTTTGAGAAACTCAAGGGTCTGCTCAGCTATGGAAACAGAGAGAACTTTAGACAGGTCTTTGTGTCCTGTATTCTCAGAAAAGAAATCCTTTTCTGCTTAGCATAGCACCCTTTTTATTCTTGAAGGGATGCTGTACTGGAAACAAGTATGCAAAGAACCTGCTATGAGCCTATTAGAAAAGCAGCATGTTCAGAACAGAAGGTATATTCAGAATAACAAGGTATAAGAAAAAAACATTCTAAGCAAAATATTCTGCCCTTCAGAAGATGCATGTAAAGTACTTTAAAATAATACTTAACTCAGTGATGGTAAGAAGGAAATGCAAAAGCTGCCAGCTACAGTCTGTAAAGCTGAAAGCAGAAATGCTGCTATAAAACTAAAAGAGCGGAGCCTCAGGCACTTTGCTCACTCTGTGGAGACAACACCCCCAAGCAAGAAGGCAAGTTTGGTGTATACCAAATACCTTGAGAGGCACAGGATATTTCTTCCTCCTAGAGATCAGTTTTACCAGGAAGAAGAAAGGACGCCAGATATAAGCACAAAGTTATTGCTTAACCATTTTCGAGCAGAAAAAGTCCCTGGAGAGAAGCCAGGAAGCCTTGTATCGCTCTGACAGGCAGGGCAGGAGTAAAGGAGACCTTCTGTTGGATCTAATGCCCCCCTTCTCCACCACAGAAGCTTCCTGAGAACCTTGTGCTCAAGGTTTTGAAGCCACAGTCTAAAACATCAGGCACACAAAATAATGACTGTAAATGGGAACAAAAGAAGGAGCTTGCTTTACTTGTGGTTCTCTTTGCATCATAAAGTGTAAGCATCTTCTATTTCTATGGATTTGCCTATTAAAAACCCCACTGACAGAGGCCTGAAATTTCATCTCACCTTTCTGTAACAATGTTTTAATCCCTTGGAGGTGGATGCTCTTTCTTTGGAAGAAAGTGATTTGAGTGGAACTTTCTAGGCAGAAACTTTGCTTTGAGAGTGAGAGTTGCTTTAGGGACAAGACTGTTTCTTTATTCTAATATAGTCCTTTTTCTGGTGCCAGTGACTCTTTCGATTCTTCATCAAAGTCAGAGACAGAACATCCTTATAGCTTATAGTTATTTAATCCCCTAAAGGAGAGGCCTTTAATATTTAAATCATATTAATGTACCACATTTTTTTTTACTGTCTTTATTAGCCAATAGTTATTCTCAATTCAAACTGGATATTATGAGGGGTTGTTTTCATTATAAGGGAACCCTAATATAATATTCTATTTTTAACTGCTCAGAAAAAAAAGACTCTTCACACTGAAGAAATTTCTATTTATAAGTAGCTCTATGAAGAGAGATCTTCTAATGATGTTCCTTTTGCAGTATGTTTTGTTCTTTCTATCATATTCCTATATTAAAAAAAAAAAAATAAAAAGAAAAGAAGAAGAAGGCTTATGTTACTAGCTGAGTATCATTGCCAAACATGTGCTGGGCAAAGGTTAAAGACAGCTTGCCAGGTTATCTGGAAAGGTTTTTGGGGCTTCTAGTGCTATTTGATACTGAATGTGTATTTGGAATACATTTGGTAACATATGGTGTACTAGCAAAACCATTTGGGAGTCCCTGGGTACAGCAAGGAATGCATATTTTTAATAAGAAATTCTGGGATATGGATGTTGAGGTTGTCAGTCTTCTGTATGTGGTTATTTCAAATGGGAAGGACAAAATGTAGCCTGGGACAGCTATTGTCATTTTCATATGTGCCTGTCCTTGTGCTCATGTGATCTAAATACAACCCCTTTTCCAGTGTAATGCTCTTCATGATTATTTTCTACAAAGCTTTTCCTAAGTCACTATTATGTCCAATAAAATATCATGAAAATGTTTTGATACTTAGCTGTGGGGGGTAAAAAAGTCTTTTAAGTACCTGAATTGCATACTGGAATAAAAGCTCCCACATTATGGGGTGTGGCTGCATGTGATTGCAGTTATAATGATCAGACAGATAGCCCAAAATAACTGGAGCCTCTTTAGCACCATCCTTTGGGAAAAGTATTTGCAATCTGGTTTTCTAATTACCCAGAATGACTCTATAAATGACTTTCTATAAACTATTCTTTGACCAATCAAATTACTTGCCTGCTTTTTTAAAAGTTTTAATTCTTTTAACTACTGGAGTGTATCAAGGTTTACATTCATTGGCTGTAACTTTATCTGTTGTGTTAGGGCTGTCTCTGTTTTCTGCAATATGAGTGTGAATTCTGCATTTGCCTCTTTCTTGAAGCCTTTCCTTCTGATTTTAGTTTCACCTGTGGCTGTATATTAGGGGTTCTCTCTTCATGCATTAAGTTCCTAAATCTTTATTTTTTCAGTTCTCTGTCCTAAGAATCATCTCTATCAGTATTCTTGTCCTCTAAAATAACCTCCAGTTTACATTTCCCACCCATTCAGGAGCAGGCCAGTTTTCTCCTTGATTGCACTTGGACATCTATTGACTTGTACCTCTATTGACCAGACCCTTTCTAAAGGTTCAAATTCTTCTTATTTCTTCTGTCTTCCTTAGATTGAAACTGACCACCAACAGCTTCCTCTGCTATTCCCTGATCTGCACTTGGCTCCTCAATAAGCACTTAGTCATGAACTATTTGAGTACTTTTTTCTTAGTGTCAGCTCTGAATCCATCTGTAACTCCAGTGACACTTCCTTGTCAGCAATATCAATTACAGAAGCATCTTTAATTTGTTCTTCTTTATCTGTCCCAAAGTTGCAAGACTCAGCCAGTTCTGACAAGGGCTTAACAAATGCTTGGTATTATAAATTGAAGTGAATAAAAACACTAACAACACTAAAGATTCCCTGGCAGAGACTCTTCCAGCAACCTCCCAAATAGGAAATGTTCTAAATTGCTCCTTCACTGGGATGATTTATATGATTATTTATATTTGGAAAATAGTACATTAATTTAACAAAGAAATTCAGAATGGTACACATATGCACAAAATTTCTATTTTGCAATGAAAACAGAATATTAATGAATCTGTTTATATATACTCTGGTTAAGATGTAACTGCCTCAGAGCTGACTAATAGGAAAAACAGCAGATCCACAAAACATTTATGCTCAGATTGGAAACTAATTCAAAGAGGATTTGAAACAAGATTTTTTTTTTTCAGTTTCGGTTATATTATTTTCTTATAGTTATCCTAGTTTTAATGTAGTTATATATTATGTTATTTGTCTGTATTAATTTTTTCATTATTTTGTATAGCATAGATGGTATTAACATCTAGGCAGGAAGTAATCATCACCGCCTCTTTTCTGTTGTCAATATGATTACTGAATATGATTATATCCTTTGATTTGCAATAATTTAAGCTTAATTATAAGTATCTGAATAATTTACTTGCTACATAAGCCAGATAGCATGTAATGTGGGAATACATGGGAGGAAATATCTATTTTATTGTTCCATACCAGTCTCTACAATGAGACATTATTACATAAAAGTATTAATAAAAGTATAATATATCTAATTTATCTGTTAATAAATTCTTCACGAGTCAGAAAAATCCATTAAAAAAGGAAACACATTATTATTTGAGACTGCCTTTTAAAAGTCTTTAGGTTTTGAATTTTATTCCCTTCTCCTATATAACTTTGCGTTTCAGAATTACAGACCAGTTACATTCCTTGTTTAAGCGTGGAAGCATCAGAAGTTATAACTTAATATTTTCAGTAAAAACAAGTGAAAAGAAGGAACAGACAAAAGTACTCCAAACACAAAAGTCCCAACTTCAGTGTCCATATAAGACATAAATTCGCAGTTTCATTATTAAATGAAAGATTATATGTCAATTACAATATTTTGACCTTTTATGTTGGAAAGAACTAGGAACTGACAACTAATAAAATGAATTTTCAATAATGTGGGTATTGATAATGGTTCTAAAAGAACCACAGGACTAGGGTTCCTCCGCCCTCTGTTGTATATATTTAAAAACCCCATTCTTCGACAGCTAGTTTTTTTGCTTCTTAAAAAGGATTTCTTCTACAGTAATTTTAAATGTTGGGATGATTCAACATGCAAAAAAAAAAAAAATTAACCTATGATCTAATAACTGGATATTAATTTCAATGAGTGGAAAGGGAGTTAGGTCTCTTGCTATATTTTTGTTACATATTGGGGTTAGTAGACAGTGATGACCCTCATAGCTATAGGTAATGTAGAAGGGCAGTAGATGGGGAAGAAAGTAGCCAGGGTAGGTATATGTATATCTGTAGACACACACAATAGAATATGACTGAAAAAATTAATATAAGTTCTGCAAATCAGTGCCATATTTGCTTAACAATTACACTGTTACAGCTGTAGTACATCAGCTCTGGCTACAGTTCAGCAGCAAACATTTCTGGGATTCTGTAGAGACCCATCCATGTATTCAAGTTAAAAGCATCAGAAAAAATTATTTGCAGAGTTGAATTCTGCTGTGAGTACCTGGATCTGTCAGGTGAAACTGATGGATTGTTTCTTAGAAATATTGACACAGGATTTTCTTCCTTTTTTTTTTTTTATTTTTTTTTTTTTTTTTTTTCAAAATTTTACAAA
>VXAC01005208.1:121148-137116 GCA_013399225.1 Rhipidura dahli | reverse complement strand
TTTTTTTTTTTTTTGGTCACAAATTCTAGAAAACCAGAAATACTTCTATCAAAAATCTTGGGTGTATTTGGGTCTGAATATTTCGATGTCCACCTATCTCCCTCTGTTTACCTTCAGTGAAGAAGACAAACAGCTGTACCAGAAAACTAGCTAAAGGTTATCATACTCTCCATCATTAAATCAGCTACACGGAGAATGGAGTTTGCAATAATTTTATGGCTGATAGTTCATATCACACATGAGGTGAATTAATAATATGGATATGAAGAAAAACAATTTATTAATGTTAATAACTCTTCCAATAAAATTTCCAGGAGGACCTATAGTGATAAATTGAATAATTATGAGTATAATTATGACTAACTAGAACCATAATTTCATGCTAATGCAATAATAATGACACAAAAGTGTAGATCATGAATTTTAACTGCTCAGTTATTCCAAATTTCCACAAAGAGACAAAAAAAAAAAAAAAAAAAAAAAAAAAAAAAAAAGAACACCTAAAAAAAAACTCCTCAGCCTTAAAATCTGATCAAGTTATGCTTTGCTGCCAGAAAAAAAACCTATTCATTGCTTAAATAGACATCACTTTGATTATTTTTAGTGGACTGCAGGAAAAAATGTCGCCTCATTTAATTAGAAATCTAGTAGCGTCTTGAAAGCAGGAAATGGATAGTCTCTGTAGCACACTGTGAATCATCTAACAATCCTCTGGTGGTCTCTGAGAAGAGAAAAAGAACACACAGAAGATTGATGAGTATATTTCATTATAAACATAGAATTGTCATACTTGTGTTTATACCTGGGGAAGGGTATATGGAGGATAATCACCCCAGAAAAAGCTGTGCAAGTGTTCAGTATTCATATCAAGTATAAGCTGCACTCCACAAAGCTAAGGTCAGATTAATTTTTTGCTAAATCATTTTGGGATGGAGGATAGTGAGGTAAACAAAAAAAAAGAGGAGTCGGTGAAAGGTTTCTTTAAAACCAACCAGTTTCATTCCTGATAATTTATTCAAAAGCTAATTAATCTCTTTGTTTTCATGATGACTCAGAACAATCTAATGCAGGGTCAAAGGCAATTTCTGTAATTTTGGCTTAATGTGTCCCCCTGATGGTGTAAACTGTTGTTTGTTCATTAAAACTTCTGCGAATTAAAAGTAGTGGAGCACAACTAATATATATTAACAGCATATGTGTCTTTAGTTCCCTGTTTCATTTTGGTACAAGAAAAGCAATTTTTAATGCTTTTTCTTCAAAATATGGAGAAAAGCCTTGAATCAAAACCTGATATAAACCATATCTGTTTACATATTGCAGGCAGTGTCTGTAGTTACCTATTTTCTCCATCTAGGCACTCAAGCACATGAGGACAAATTTATAAGAAAAGTACAGCTATGGTTCAATTGTGTTTCTCTGATGAGTAGTTGCTTAACCCAAGGGGCCTGAAAGAAAAATGACTGTCTTTTTTTCTAACCACAAATCCTTGAAAAACCAAAATTAGCGAGGGGCAAATTTAAGCCAGGGAATTTACTGACACTGTATCTATAGGGATTTTTCTTGTTACTGAAAACAACCCACCTCCCGGTCCTTCTTGGTTAGGATAGGTAGATCCCCTCCCTTCCCTTCCCCTCCTCTCCCCCTTGACACAATGAAGGCCATGTCAAGACAGGATTGCAGTTGATTTGTTTTCAGATACCTCAGGTCAAACCTTTCTCCTGGGTTTTATTCCCACCATGACGCAAATCTGTCAGGTTTTGAAGACAAATTTCAAGGAATACTTAAAGTGCATTTTGGTTTGGAAGGAAACAGAATTGGAAGGCAGAGCAAGATATTATTTTTTACTGGAAGATATGTAAAAAAAAGGTACAGTCATAAAACTGATTATATCAATAATATTATCAAAGAATGTCCAGTACATTATTTTAGTCCTGTGGGGAGATAGATAATTAAGTTGGGTTATTTGTGGTTTTTTTTGTCTTTCCTCTATACAGACATTTCTGGGCTATCATTGGTGCTTTAAAAAAGATGTGGTAGTTGCAGGATTTTTTGAAGAATCACAGGGGGAATGTTTAGAAAAATATAAAGAGAAATGGGAATATATAGTTACATAAAAGTAATGAACTGCACAGTGCTTCAAGAAAGATTTTCTAAATAACAGTGTAGGAAGTATCAAAGAAATAAAGTGGCATAGAAAGCAAGCCACACTAGGATAAATGAAGAGGATGGAAACCAGCCTGAGGCATGAACAAGAAGTTGCTCCTAATTCTGGCAGGGATTTAACTCTCATCTGAATGGCCTTATTTAATCTCAAAACTAGAAGAGGATATGTCTGCATTCAGCTTCCTGGTTCCCTTGAAATTAGGAACACTTTAAAACATTGATCCTACACTTTCCTCATCAGTTTTCAGCAGCCAACAATATTAAGCTTTAATTTGTAACACACAATGTCAGTATGGTTTCAGCTACGCTGGAGCCAGATAACATTTCCTCTTACACAGACAGATAAAATATAAAAATGAACCTGACCAAAGGTTAATAATTAATATAATTCCCAAGAATACTTTTTTAAATTGAGAACAGACTACTTAAATAAAAATAATAAATTTATTTTTCAAAGGCTTTTGTGCTAAGATTAATAACTCTAGTAGATTGAAATGGAGACAAAGTAGATAGCACATGCCTTCTGCATTTTTTTCCTTCTTTCTTTTTAACCTTGCTTTTGGGACTAAGTCAGAGAAGTGAATGAATTCTTTACAATGAAATCATTGAAATTTGAGTTAGCTTGATTATATCTTCAGAAGGGAGAAAAGCTATAAAAATCATCTCATGGGATATATGATGCATTAGTATTTAAGATTTTAAGTTTCATGGGCTCACACATTTTTAACTAAAAAATTCAATATTATTGCCACTATTCTACATTTTATAGTTTCAAACATAATTTGCATTTTTTCAGGTTCATATTTCTCAGTTGAATCTGTGAATCTCTCTTTCCACTTGAAAACAGTATCTTTATTCTTGCTTTGAGAGTTTCCTAACTTACTTCAAGTTTGAATATTACTTATGCTCTTAATGAACATATGAAGACAGAAATTAATTTACTGTCATTGAGGGGTTTTATTTTGCTCTTAAATACCTGTGAGCAGTACTGAATATATCCAAATTTTTGCACTCTTATTTGGAAGCCCATCTACAGTTTTGAGTAGTTAGCCACTCCATCTGAGTGCACGACACTCCAACTCCTGTGTCAGGAAGTGCAAAAGCAAGAAAATTCTGGAATGAGATAGTTTAATAAGTGAAAAAAAGAGGAAAGGGAGAGGAGAAAACTACCTGAAACCCCAAAAAACCATAAATGATGCAAAGGCAGTCACTCACTGCCTCCCACAAGTAAATAAATGCCCAGTCTGGGCAATGAGTACCTGCCCAAACCCCACCTGCTCTTCCTTCTTACCCCTGAGCATGATGGCACATGGCATGACATATCTCTTTTCATCAGCTGGGGTAAACTTCCATGGCTGTCTTTCCTCCCAAATTTTGGTGCATCCCCAGCCTACTTGCTAGTGGAGACAGAGTGAGAAACAGGGAAAAAAGCACTGATGCACCAGTGGCTAAAACTCTGCTTTGGTCCCAAATTTAAATTGAAACATAACATCATATGGATTACAATTTTAAAAAATGAACTCCATTCCACTGAGATGCAGTACAAACCTGCTTCTCAGACTATCAGAAAAATGCAACAGTTTTTACAAAAAAAAAAACCCCAAAACCAAACAAAAACATCAAACAAAACAATATCCATATCTAAATATATTTATATCTCCTATAGTTTTCCATTATCAAACCTGCACTGTTTGAATAACATTGTTCTACATCCTTTTTCTGTGAGAATTTTTAGCAAATATACAGTAAGAAACATGAAAGTAAAATTGGTCTAACACTGTTCTTTTTTGACCAATTTCTTTCTCATTGCTAATCAGATATTCTAATCATCTAAACTCTAATTTTAAAAAATATTACTTAAAAATAATACATGCTTACTAAAAATTAATTCTGTCTTCTAAAAATATTGTGAGGTATTAGAAGTCTATTGTAAGCCAGGAGTATTGCATTCTGTGTAAGTCTAGTATAATTCTCAAAAGAGATATGCAAGGGCATGAGTAAAACAGAGACAATCAATCAAAGTTTACAAGTAATATACAAGCGGTTTAACATACTGTTTATACTAATATATCCAATTACTGCTGGTGTGTGTGGTACATGTATTATGCAGATTTGGTGCCTTAGAGCTGTTCTTGATTTTTTTTTTTAAGAGACTGTGCAAATATAATGGCCATACCTTAATTGCTGTTGTCAAGCACTGAAATCAGATTTATCGTTTGTGTGTTTTGAGGTGTTCATTAACAAATGGAAAAATGCTCTGGCAATCCAGCTTTAACAAGAAAGATTAGGAGTATAGCAAATGCTTTCATAAGCATGCCTCTTGGCCTTCCCTTACATCTCTGGAATAAAGAAGGAACTAACCTACTTAAAAGTGCTCAACACTTCAAAAGCTGTATAGCTAACAAAATTAATAGTTAAATACATTGAATTGTACAGATTGCTTTATAACTCTATTGCTAAACATAAGCACATGGATAGCTCTTCTCTTCTAACACAATTTAAACATGCTCCCTTAACTTTGCCTAGAAGTTGACTAAACACATCATAATATCAGTTACTGCTGGATGTTTTTGAAGAGCTTTTACACTAGTAATTTCAGTTTCTCAATTTTAATCATTATTAAATTTAGGGGTTTTATACTTTGGTAACCTTCTGCCCTTCTTTTTGGGACATGCCTTTAAAAATTTTAACATTTTGGCATAAAGTCTTGAGAATGTTTTAATACATTTTTTAGTTTTATAAAAATTTAGAAATATTATACAGTGTTGAAGCTGAATGCTTGATATATAAGTGAGACTAAACAAAAATTTTAAAAGTTAGTAGGGAAAAGCTGAAATTTAGTTTTATTTAATATCACAATTGATGGAATATCAACAACTATTTTGTAACACCATTTCCATAAAAGCTTTGTATTTGAGAGTAGTAAGTCTGTACAGTGAGAAAATTAGGAATTGTCCTCATATCTTAGAAACAGTTGGACTGTAAAAGATGCAATTTTTAAGTAGGAAAGAAGTACATGTGAACAATGAGGCACAACCATTACTATATGGTTAATGTAAACAATGTTAAGCATGTGCATATATAGTTAATCCATCTACCTCATGTTACCCAGCAGTGGTCCTGCTCTGATATAAACCTGAGCTGAAGTGGAAAGCTCTGGAAAGTCACAAGTCTGCTGAGGATGTTCCTTTAGGCACACTAGTACTTCCCCAAACTGCAGCATGTACAAATTTCCCTTCTACTGTTATCTCAGATATATTTGAAGAGAAAAGTTGCTACAGATTACCACATTTCCATATAGGTGAAGTCATACACAGCTGGAAGTGACCCACAGTGACCAGCTGGTTCGATTCCCTGGGCAATTCAGGGCTGACAGAAAGTTAAAACCGGTTACTGAGGGCAGTGTCTTTCAGCTTGTGGAACACCCCTTGTCCTATCACTACATGCCCCTGTAAAATGCCCCTCTCCATTTTTCTTGTAGGCCTCTTTAAGCTACTGGAAGGTGCTCTAAAGGCTCCCCAGAGCCTTCTCTTGTCCAGGGAGAACAATCCCAAATTCCCAGCCCGTCTTCATAGGAGAGGTGCTCACGCCCTCTGACCATCTTCGTGACCCTCCTCTAGACTGACTCTAGTGGATTGTATTGGGCCTAATGTTGCCTAATTTGGTCCCCCAATTGGTCTATTAGGCATAATGGTGTCATCAGACAACATGTATAAATAGGCTGAGTTGCAAAGTAAGGTATTTAACTTATAAATTCTGGATACATCTTTGGAGAACAGAGTAAAAAGAATTTTGTTATATTTTTGTACTATCAACAAAAAGTGAATCATCCCTTTTCTGTTGTGATACACTACAATTATGGATATTGCTCTAATACAATCTGTGACAAGCATAATGGAAATTAATTGTATATGGTATTATCCAATATCATTTAATCAATCATCATGTAGTTAGAAAACCTGAAAACAGTGTTTGCAGTCTGTTGAAACAAGTAAGAAAACAGAAAGTTAACCACCATGAAAGCACACAGGATTTACATCAGAAAGGAATATTACTGAATTTTCTGTTCTGTTCCTCATTTAACTATGCATGTTCAAAATAAATCTGTGAAACACTCTGTAAGAAACTGAACCCAGTGCCTATTAAAACCAGGAATAAATTTTTCCATGGTTCACTGAATTGCTCTGAGCATGCATCTTCCCAAATTGATTCCAACAGCTGCCATTGACACAAAAAGGTAGTCAGCATTTTGCATATTTAGTTGGGGACTAAAATGCAGATTTTGAAGGCTTTAGAGTTTCACTATTTTAAACATGGCTGGTAGATTTCTTTTTCTCAGCTATGTATAGGCACAAATTAATTCCTTTATAAAGTGAATTCAACAGTCAGAGCCAAAGAGTAGTTCTCCTAATGTGTGCAAAAGGTAGGACTGAGATTCAGACCTCTGAACCTTGGGAAACTGCTATAATTTAAATCCATTTTTCAAGACATAATTATAACTTCATTTGTATAAATGAAAACAGTGTAAAACCCTCACTTCCAGAAAACAGAAGTCATTCCTGTCCTTCGTACTCTTAAAATAAATTGCTTACAACACATTTAAGTATAAATGACCATCAAACATTGATCAAGGAGCTAGAAATTGATTTTCATTTTAATTTATTCTCTTCCTTTCTCAAACTGTCAAACAAGTAAAGGCCATTTGCATGATGGAATAATTTACATAATTGCGATGAATCTGTTTTCTTCGCATTTTTTGCAGTATCCATTAGGTTATTCCACTGATAACATTATGCAAATAAAATTAATACTTTTGATTACTTCATTGTTTTTGAACAATTTTTATTTAGTTATGGTACAGTGTTATTCATTTAATTGAAGCAGCCAGGTAAAAGCAAAATCCTGTAAATTAATCAGTATTCCAAATACTAGTTTTATTCATTTATGTTATTCAAGGAGACAGTCAATTTATTTAATTAATTGCTTTAAGCCAGACACCCCAATTTAGGATTCACTTAATATTTTTTTGAGTACCATTTAAGAGAATTAATTTTAATATTTGGGAATGATGTGTAGAGACAGACAGACCTTGTCACTATGTGAATAGTTGTTAAACCAAATAATTTGTTGTATAGTTTAATTTCTCACTGAAAGGATATGCTTCATATATGTATTTCACAGTAATTGCTGCTTATTTCTTAGGGAAAAAAGAAAGTCTACTTTATCTTTCAAGCCCTGATAGAAATCTGAAAGAATAAGTTAAATTCTAGTGAGGCTTGTACTTTATCAACAGAAGCACTAAATAAGTTTTAATTTCTGCAACAAATTGTGGCCTCATTTTTCAATTTAACGTTAGATATAAATAGATATAAATTAACTCTTGAATTCTGGGATGATTTTGCAAGGCTGAAAGAATCTTCTTTCAACTGAAACTGAGCAAATGTGGCCTCAGCTAGTATCAAGGATAATATAAACAAGGTATCAACATAATATAATTTGCAGAGAAACATATTTTAGAGTGAAAATACACTGTAAGCACTGCAGAAATTCTTTGAGATTGGCAAGATTCACAGAAGAGATAAAATAAGGGTCCTTTCCTGAGGCACAAACATGATGTTCATGGTGGGGATCACCTACTCCTCATTACTGGGATCTGCTTGATTTTATTTGTTTATGCCACCTTACCATGAGTTGCTGCCTTTTGACTGCTCCAAACTGAGTGTGAGTGTGGCCCTGCAACTTCCCCAGTTTCAGCCCCCAGGGATTTTATTTTGTTGGGCAGTGATCCCCTGCATTTGTCAGAAACTTCCCACAGCTTTTTATTGAGAATGGCAAAAATGGCATTTTCTGGGCTATGTGTTTTATTCTTATTTACATGTAAAGTGTATAACCACCAGAAACATGAGTTTTATAAATTCAATATATTAGAGGTTTTTCTTTTTCTCCTTTTTATTTCTTGTGCATTGCATAATAAAATATTTTGGAAAAAAATGTACATTAATGGTTTCTAAGAAATTTTTTGTAGAGGAAACAATCACTAAGAGAAAAAAATTCTAAGGCATTTATAAACCATCATTTTTTAATGAAAAGCTAATTATCATAAAAATCTTATTCTGACACCAAACACTTATTTTGTTTTAAAGTGCTTTAATATTTTTAGAATACCAGCAAAAATTGATATATTTTTTGTCTTTGTAACAATCACTTTGGCACAACTTTGAAGTTCAATATACGAATAGATTATTATATATTTATTTCAATTCACATACCATAGCAGCACTTGATCATAGAGGTCAATTAAATTCCATGTAAATTGAATGGTTGCAGAACTTTGTAGGGATTAATTTTTAATTCCCCAGCCATGGTGGCTTAACATACAATTGTTAATGTAAAAATATATTTTGATAACAGAAGCGAAACTATAGAGAGAAGGCAGTAGATTTTCTGTAACTATGGTTTTTTATTTATATGAAGGTGATTCATGCTGCAGCTTTTAAAGCTGGGCTATCAAGGCATGTAAACATAAAATTAAGAAGAAATAAAATGTTTCAGTGATTATAACTGTAATCCTGTTGTGAGTAAGAGACTGTAAAATCTAGGAGAGAAAATAATCAATTGTAATGTATATAAAAGGTGCTGTATCATCTTGTTTCTGAAAATCTTCATATAACTATTTTAATTTTTATTGTCATACAGATTATCATTATCCAAATAGATTTGAAGAAGAGATGATTAAGAAGCATCCCTTTGCCAAAAACCATAAATAGTTGAGTTGTCTTTTGTGATTTACAATAGTTCACCTACAATGGCTCTTATACAGCAGCTTTTCTACTGATCTCTGCAAGTGACAAAAAATCTAAGGGGTGACCTAGAAAAAAAAAATTCCCTTACATGGGTAATATCATATGAACAAAACCTTCTTATTATACCATGTTTTCCTGTGACAATGAGTATGAGTCAAACATCAAAAAAGAAGTAGGAAGAAGTGCATGAGAAGAGCAAAAAGATTCCTCCCTGCCAACTGGTGGTTTAAGGTATACACCTGCTAGTGTATCCTTCCCACTCATGTCTTCAAAGAAACCCACACTTCTCTCATCATTTTAGTTATTAATTCTGAAAAAAATTGCTCTAAAAAGGAGCTAAGACAATTTAAAAAACTCTAAAAAATAAAATCCTATTAGCATCTATAGTGGCCATTTCTTCTCAGGTTATATGCCTTTTGCAGATTGCAGTACAGCTTACAAATGCTGAGGAAGGGTTTTATGTTCTAATTTGAGTACTAAAAGCATGTTAACCATTGCAGCATTGGTGGGGTAAGCTAAGCCACACAGACCTCTTTGTCTATAAGGTCAGACTGATTAGAATGCGTTCTGTACATGAACTTGTCTCATGTTTGGGAAACCCACTGATATTTGCAGCATAGACATTCCCCATAGTGCAATCATTCCTTTAGCAAGACCATACTGCAATGTGGGCAGATGTTTAGTTAATTTTAACTCCTGTGATTAACAGAATGACATCTAAGTTTTGTTTTTCATTTATAAAAATTGAAAATAGTTAAATAAGCTTAAAAAGATTTCCTGCTTTTTTGAAAAAGGAAAACGATTTGGAAGCATCAACCAGATATGTGTTCAGCACTGTTATTTTTTGGAGTCATAAGCAATCCTGATAAATTTCATTTAAATCGTGTGGAAAATCTCACTTATTTGCAAAGCTATACCCCTGCAAGGAAAGTGGTTTTTGAGGTTTTTTTTTTTTTGAGTTGCACACAGTATTGCCATTGTGAGAAGAACTTGGAAGGGGAACTTTTATGCCAAAAATGGTTTTTTTGCAGACTATCCAACTCAGCAGATGGCCTCTTTGGGTTTCATGAATTTACTCTTGTTAGTAATAATGAGCACTGTCCCACAGAGTTTTCTGAAAACAAAGTCCCTATGTTATCTTAATCTATTAGTATATATCTTTCTGTTTAGATATATGGGCATAACAAGCTTTTCACTGGAATTTTCTAAAAGTCTTTCAGAGTCATTATTACTTCATTACAATGGAGTAATATGAAGTAATATGAATTACTTCATACCCCAAGTGTTGCTCAAGACACTATGAATATTTAGGGCACCTTCTGTGGTAGCTCTCTTCGTGCACAGCATGGTGGGAGCTGCCTGCTGTTGTCAGGACACTTTTATGACTGCAGAGTGAAAGAACTGCAGGGGCTATGCTTGGAAGTCAGTTCCTCACACCACCATTAACTGAAAACCATCTGGAACATCTACAGATGCTTGGATCTGACTTACCCTGTTGTTGCCAAAGTGTTGTAACCCTATCTAAAGGGATGTCAAAAGGTGGTGACTTCCTATCAGAAAGATTTATTATCAAGATGTCTACTGATATGCTACCTCAGTTCTGAAAATAAATACATTTAAAAAAAGAAACAAAACACTTCAGTTTTCACTCATATCAACAGAAATATGCGCTGCTGTTATGTATTCAGTAAGTATTGTATTGCCTATTCTAGATTTTGGTTTTGTCTACATTTTAAATGATCTACTAAGGTTTTTCTGTTTCTACTTTACTTCACTGTTCTTCACATGTATTCTGCTTTCAAATTTAGACACTACTAATCTGATCTATGATTTCTGAGAATTTTTCAGCTAATTTTTCTTTTTTGAAATCCAAAACAAATTCTAGTAAATTTATGACTATAAAGTAAAGCCTAATGTTAAAGTCTTAAGGAGAATGCCTGTTTCTTGCCATTTGTTTGTTTTCCTTTTGACTAGGAACATTTTGAAGATTAACAAATCCTGAAGTCTATTCTTTTTCAAATGTAGATTATTCTTCCTGTCTAGCAATGTAATTCATATTAGACTAATGGTCATGTAATGTTAATGCTTTGATTCTTCTTAGCTGTTCATGAGATCTTCCGAAACAAATTACATGGGATTGCATTTTCAATGACTGAATAGAGAATATCTAAGTAGAAGCCTGTCCAGGCACCAAAGCCAGCTGGTTTTGAGTACTTACTGACCATTATCTGTGATACCACTTTTGCATGTCCCAGGGACTGAGCTCAGTTTTTTCTCTCACAGATGAGAGCTGACTTACAGATTCTGTACATTGGCAGAGCTAACTTGTACTGCACATCAACACACACTTGAATAAAAAATGAGTTCAAAATCTTTTTGCATTTAGTCTCACTAGCTTACACCATGTTTGTGTCTTGTACAACTCCATGACAAAACAGGCAAATTCCATCTGGGGAATTCCTCCCTTATTTTTTAGTTAGTAGTAACAGTTTAGCCCCTATTAATGCAGAGGTGTTGAATTTGGAGGCCATCCAAATGAACCATCATTATCTGGTGTGCCATTCTTGATCCACTACAGTAAAGAGATGACTCATATGAGGCTATGCTTTAGGATGATACTGGAAACACAAGTGACTTTGGAACTTTTAGCAATAAAGAAAGAGCAATGGGGCAGATTGTGCTAGAAAATATTCACAACCAACTTAAACCAGATTCAAATATGAGTAGGAAGAAGCACTCCACTATGAAGAGAGTAATCTTCATAAGGGAAGAAGTACGGATGATTTGTCATAACTCACCCACAGTCTTTGTGAAGAAGTCTTTTTGACAAAGACCAACTAGCACCATTAAACCTAGGAGTGGAGGAACATTGCAAGAGTGAGAACAACATCGAAGAAACAGTAGGAAAGATCTTAATATTATTGGAAAATAACAATTTTAAATGCATTATCAAGGAGAATTCTCTGTACTGGTTACATAATTTTGACTATTGGTGGTAAAATAAAAAGAACCACCCCTTGTCCAACTGCTTGCTGTATTTTAGTTACACTGTTAAAACATTAATTGTGCTAACAATAAATTCTTGACTGCACACAGTCTCTGTTCCCCTGTGCTCATAACAAGATTTTGAGAGTGACAGTAACCATCTGCAAAGTGTTGACCATATGGCAGACATGGCAAGTGACCTCCTTG
Organism: Rhipidura dahli; assembly: GCA_013399225.1. Classification (NCBI taxonomy): domain Eukaryota; kingdom Metazoa; phylum Chordata; class Aves; order Passeriformes; family Rhipiduridae; genus Rhipidura; species Rhipidura dahli. The sequence continues at coordinate 124,958 of VXAC01005208.1, read as the reverse complement.
TAATACTGTGGGGAATCCTCCCGACAGCAAAATTTTGAGACAACACAAGGTCCCTACAGGTAGTCAATCCCTACCAGCTTTTGTGTGCTGATACCTGAGACAGAAAAAAATGACTAATGAGAAAGCTTCTGCATCTCTCCAGATTGTTTTCTTACACTGTGCTGAAACTCTGACAGGTACATTCTGGGAAGTAGCATGAAAGCATGCAATGTGCTGTTGTGAAGGATGGCACTGAATGGAGAAAAGTAACTTTGTATTGGAAGACTCTTTCAAGCTGGAGAAACAAGATTACCTATATTGTCTGTTGGGTGTAGATATAGGTATGCACAGCTGGCCAGCTTCCCTGTCAAATAAGCATAAATTCCTTCCTGAACAGGGCTCAGGAACACACATCCCTGCAGGTATGATAAGGAGATTAGAGCACTGGAATAAAGCAGTGAAATAAATTCATAATACAGGTGCAGTCTGTGATTCTTTCATACAATGCTGACAGTTACTTAACACAAGTTAATATTATATCAAAACTCATGGCAAGAGAAACTTCTTTTAAAATTTTCTTAAATTCTGAATTACTATTTTTCTCAATCAAAATGAACTATTCTAAAAAAAAAAAAAAGTCACTATGACAAGTTTTTTGGTCTAAGATGGAATTTCTATGTGATTAAAAAATAACAAACAAACAAAATAAAACAGCCAAACAACACCTTTCCTGATCAACTGAGCTCCATGCTTTCTTTGCTGTAATGAATAAGAAGGCCTGAAACTTGGAAAGGCAATTTTGTTATCCTGTTAGGAAAATTTTAGGAAGATTATCACTGGTTTTCACTTGGCTCTTCTTCTGCCCTCTGTAGATTCATTTAAGAAACATCTATATTTCACCCCTCAATAGCACATTGTCTGAGGGGCCTGACAACTAATAACTTACAGGATGCTTCAACATCTGTGAGTCCTTGCCTCACAGATGTTCTTTCAGCTACATGAAAGAAATCCCTTGTCACCTCTCTCCATGCAATTCCTATTCTCACCTAATTATGAGTTTGTGTATAGTGATGATCACTCCCATGTGTCACTGAAGGAATTATGAATAAAAATTTTATGTAAATGAAACTCTGCTTGTGTCTCTTCACTAGGAGATGGAAGTACAGAGTATATTTTTTCCATTGGGATGCCTGTACTTTATGGGTTCTCAATGAATCTTTTCTGTAGAAGCATGCACATATGACTTTTCTTTGTGTTCATATAAGATTTGGAATAGAGACATTTTTAGTCTAGAATGCTAACTTTAAAAATATCTAGTTCAGTATTATAGCAGAAGAAGGTACTTATTCATCTAAGTTTAAACATCTTGACAATAGGCTATTTTTTTTTTCTTAGTTATTTTCTCAAATTCCTAAGGGTACAAAGTCTTAATATTTCAGACTACATTTATTTTTATTTCTTTGAAAAATCAGTATTGGACTAATACTTGTATTACCTGAAGAATTTCTGAGTTGCAAAAAGAGAAGAGATTCTTTTTTCCCATGCCTACTTTGTGAGTTGTTAATACCCTATTAAATGCTTAACTGAGAATATTTTAATTAATTCATTCAGTTTTAGCATGAGAAAAATGTGAGATAAAATTGACCCAGAAAGATTATTCAGATAATAAGGGGAAAATGTTGGAATTTTATTTGCTTTGTCACCACCTCATGAAAACATACAATACCACTGTAACACATTTTAATACAAATATATGACTTCTTAATTTATGAAACTCCCATTCCCATTTCTTAAGATCTGAATTTTTTGACTTGGAAATCTAGTGCCACATCCTGTAGAGACCATCACAGATAAAATACAGAGCCTGGGCAGTCAAGCAAAAAGCTTATGCTCAAATATAGTGTATAGATGCCAGTAAAGACAACTCTTATATTCCATAGAAAGACCACAGTGAGACACAAACCTGACCAGACAACAGTGAGAATTAAACACGAGCTTGTAAGAGTAGATAGAGCACAGAAATGTTTAATTCAATTGTTAAAATTATCTGATTATTAAGGACATTGTCAAATGGAATACTGAGCCAAAGAGGGAAGCCATAGACAAAATATACAGAGACACAAAACTAACAGCCAGTATGGAGGCAAAGACAGGGAACTGACCTGGTCAGCAGCATTAATGAATAGGCCATCACCATGGAGCAGGCAAAGGAGGACCTTGCAAACCAGAGGCCCTGTTTGAGAAAACCAGTGGCACAGTGTGATGAAAGAAGCAAATCAGGGAGCAAAGGAGAAAACACAGAGAAAAAGCTGCAAAAGAGTCCTGTTGTGTGTAAAATGAAATTGGTCAGTACAGTTGTCTGACTGAGTTCTGTGTCTGATCACCACAGTCTATCCTACCTTCTTGCAACTTCTTCTAAAACCTCTCCATAATGTCACTCTCTGTCCTATGTGTGTGTGTGCTGCAAGGACTAAGTGCCAGCTACTGGAGAGAACTCTGTGTGTGAGCAAAACCTGGTACCGGTTGGTGGAGTCAGATGGAGGGTGTGGGTGCCCTGGCTGTGGTCAGCTATGAGAGAGAATGGACTGTTGACAAGTGGAGGTTTTTAACCTCCAGCCATGGGGTAGGAATGGTACATATCCCAGGAAACAGATAATGGAGTCACTGGCATGACTAAAGGATATCAGTGCTGGCAGCTGTAGCAGGACCTCAGCACACAGCCTGTGTTCTGGGTTCTGGGCTGCTGGGCCTCCAAGAGACTTTATCTTGCCCAGCCCTGGAGTGCTTGGGCTGTCCATATGCTAGCAAACCTCAACCTGAACCAGCAAGCAAAGCAGGAGAGCCTCAGGCTGGGCCACAGGTATCAGGTGGGTGGAGAATACAGAGGATCCATGAATGTGGGGTGCCTGTGAGATGAGTGCACAAGTGCTGTGTGTGTGCAGCCAGCAGCAAGGTGGACCAGCAGGTGAGTAGGAGAACCACAGGATAAGTAAGGGGGCTGGGATGAAGGCGGGGTGCCAGGCAGAGGGACTGTGTCAGTACTCAAGGGAGCCATGAATGTCACGTGTCTGTGCATCCAGATAGTTTTTTATGTATGCCTGTATCAGGGAAATCCAGCCTCTGCCAGCCCAAGAGCAGGGGTTTGGGGAAGGCAGCACCTTGTCTGTGACAGCCTCGGTGGCTGGCCAAGCCCCTGTCCTGCCCGTGTGTATGTGTGTGTCTCTGGGACATGTACTGAAATTCACTTCTGGCTCTGCCTGCAAACTGGAAAGTGGCAACTGTGTCCCTCAGCCTGGGCAAAGTCCCTGGGTCCCTCAGGAAATGGGTTCCAGAAGAAGTTCTGAAATGGTGCTGTTGGAGGCAGACTTGTGCCTAACATCCTGTAACATAAAGTATTAGAGCTACTATAGATTGATGTTATAATATTCTTCTCTGTTTATATGAACACATTTTTCTGAATGAGAAAGAACACGCTATACATGTGTTAGCAAACTCTTTCATCCCATCTCTTGTTGTTTCTAGAGGAATTTAAGTCACCATAATGCTTTGATATGCTGTATGAGACTTGAATATATCATTAACTTCACCCATTTATTTGCATGGATTTTTCAATGACCATAAACTTCAAAAGACATTTAGGAAAAGATAAAATGGTCTCAGTTCTACTAGCCATGCTTAAAGTGGCAACATGAATCAAGATTAGCTGGAGGACTGTTCTCAGGAATGCTCTTATGTATCTACAATTGTTTGGGAGATAAGGGTAAATTATTTTTGATATAATCATTTATTTATTAAATGTGCACCTATCTTTGTAATTTTATATACCAAAAA
>VXAC01005208.1:58278-112287 GCA_013399225.1 Rhipidura dahli | reverse complement strand
ATATATATATATATATGTATATATATATATATATATTTACATACACAATAAACAAGAACAACACCAAAACCAAACCCACTGTCAAAAAGAACTACCAAAATACCTGAATTTTACCAACAGAGAGGTTTCACTGTATGTCTGTTCTGGGAGGTAAGTCTTCTATCAATAACTCTGTTGGGAATATTGATGAAATCTCTTTACATGATCAAGATCTAACTGAACCCAAACAGCACAATGCTGAGCTGCCAGAAGTCTTGGCTTGGGAAGAAGGATTCCCAATGCTGGTGAATAAAGTGCAATGAAGAGTGAGGTCCAGGTTTCTAACACTGATATTTACAGCAGTTGACTCCCAAAATATTTGTAACAGGATATGCACTAAAATGAATTTTGGCACTAACACAAGAATGAAGGAAAACCTCTCTAGGAAATAAGATCCAAAGGCTGTAGTAATTTTCTTCATGTGCAGACAAGTCGCACATTTGGATCCATCTGATTTGTTCCCCAGGTTTGCTTTTTCTGCAGCCACACAAGGAGGACATTCTAATGTCAAAGTTTTTCATTAGAAGTTAAATATTGACAGGGGCTGTATGAGTGCTCTCTCCAGCTTGGTCTACAGGATCTGAACCAATGTCTTCCTAATGAACACTGTTTGCTGGCTTTAGACTTTTCAATTTTCTCTGCAGTATTAACGAGATTGCTGCTTATCCAGAGTCAAGAAAATACCCTATCATAGAAATATTTAAAATACATGTTTTCTAAAATAATGACAACACTGTTACAAACATAAACTTGAAAAAACATAGGAATGAAATCTTTGCCACCTAAATATCATCAGCAGTGAATGTCTGGTACTTAGGTCTGAGACAGAAATCCTCTTTGAGTGCTTACAGGGTTTTCTAGACCATTGGATAAGACAGTTAAGCCTAAAATTCTCATGGATGACTGATTTTATGCTCATGTAGGTATTCAGAATTGTCTTTTCTGAGTCGATATCTGCCTCTGAGAGCTTTACTCTGACCTTTGTTTAGGTAGCCAGCCTGTCTTCTTTCCTCAACTATTTTAGGAGTTAATGGGAGCAACACGAGAGGTAAGAGGAAGAGTGGTGTTAAAAGTAGTGCCATTGTGATCATAAGAGTTTGGTAACTGGGAAAAGAGGGGCCTTCATATAATAATTTTATGATAATCTTGTACTACTGTCAGTCAAACCACCTGAACTATTAAAAAAAATTAGTTTTACTCAATGGTAATTCTAAAAAGGTTGCTTCTGAGGTACTTCCCAGGAGCAGGTGTTCAGCTGCTCCTGGGAAAAGTAGGGCCCCATCACACCTAATGGTGACTTGGGAAGACAAACACCATCACTACAAATGTCCCCCCTCTTTTCTTCTTCACCCAGCTTTATATACTGAGCATGATATCATGTGGTCTGGAATATCCCTTTGGTCACCTGCCCTGGCTGTGCCTTCTCCCAGCGTCCCAGGCAGCCCCAGCCTCCTCATCAGTGTGGCAGTACAAAAAGCAGAAAAGGCCTTGGCTTTGTGTAAGTCCTGCTCAGCAATATCAAAAACATCTCTATGCTATCAAATGTGTGTTCAGCACAATTTAAAACCACAGCCCCATACCAGCCAATGGGAAGAAAATTAATTCTACCTCAGCCAAAACCAGCACACTAATGAAAATGGGAATTTTAATTTATGTCCCTTAAGCAGTAAGTATAGTATTGTGGATGCTTTTTGCAAAACATTTTGTTTTCATAGACTGCTTGAATTTATCCTGTGACTAGGTAACAACAATGCACATAAATTCCTGGAATAGTCCACACGAAGTAGGAAATAAATTCTAATTCATTAAAATTCATTAAAAATAAATTAAAATTCAATGAAAATTTAATGAATTAAATTAATTCATTAAAAGTTTAAGACAAATCACAGATGCATTCCTTTTATAGTTCATTCATAGTTATTGTTGATAAATGCTCAGTTCTTTCGGTTTAAAATACTATGTTTCTGTAGTGGGCCTTATATGTGTCAAAAAGAAGTTTGGCAGCTATAGAACTGAATTTATAAACTGTTTAGCTCTGCATTTTTATATACTTTAATCTGTAAGATGAATTTTTTCTTTCATGAAGACACTATTTTAGGTTACTGAGCTTCCTTTAGGCTTTTCTCTGCTGCTTATCATCTTACAGAAGATTTATAACAACTTATAGAAGCAAGAATTGCACAAGGAAGAGGAATACAATGTCTTTAAATTAGGAGAAGACAAAAGGTTTTCAACCTAAAAGAGAAATTAAAGGAATAGGACTGTTTCATTGTTCTACTAGGGTTCATTTATGCAGTGTTTGTAGGAAGTGATTTTTTTAGTTCAAGAAATTTTCTGCATTCCTATAATTAGATGATTCACTGTGTAAAATTTAAAGAACATACATATTGTAATAAATGTGGTTGTTTTTTTCTTTTCTTTCTACAGGAACACAAAGGATTGTTAGCATATTTTAAAATGTCTTTTAAACTTTTGCATGCTCTAGAAGTTCTATTCACAGTGCTTCTCTATATTTTATGAAATATTATCCTTCAATATGAAATCATTAACATTTCTAAAATGGTCAAGGTGACAATTTGTTCTTGCCTAGAGCATAGCAGAAATACAGATGGCAAGAAAACCATAAGTGATAAGTGGACAGTGCATTTTAGTGTTTTAAAGAGGATTGTGAACTCAGACACAAACACAAATTACTGGAGCAAGACTTAGATGTCTTAACAGGGTCAGTGCAGTTGCTTGCTTAAAAAGGCTGTCTGTTTAACTTTTACATCAAATGCAAATTACACATCACTTTGTTCTTTCAAAATGCAATGACTTTACTGTTATAATTGCTTAAAGCTAGCAGATTTTGCAATCAGTGTGAAGGTCTTTACCAAAGAGCGTGTAAGTGGCTTACTGAGTAAAAGCTGATTTAAAGACTTTGTAAGTGTCCAATGAATACAAAGTTTCAAAGCAAAAGACAAAGTTAGTTGGATAAGAACAGTGGGATTTTTGCATCCCACTGACCTATTTTTGCTGTGAAGTCATTTGAATAAGTTCATAAATCTAGTCCTATTTTTTTGCCACCATTGTGAAAGAATTTTGATTAGAGAGCTTTACTAAGAATGGTTTTGGATTAAAGTATGATTGCACTTATTAAGATTCTTTTTAATACTTGATTTTCACAAGTGATGTGGAGAAAATTTTAATTTTAATGCCATTACTGAGCAAGGATTTTCAGAATGGAGAAATCAGTTATTATAACAGAAACTTACCAGTCCCACAGGGTAGTATAAAAATATAGAGTTGGGACCTTATTGGAACAAGTCATTAATTACTAGGGAAGGATATTAAAACTTGAGTAACGAACATGAGACCTATTGTAATCACACAAGGTAAAAAGGAGATGGTAGAGTAGCCCGTGGCAGAAGGTCCTTTGTTCATACATTTTAAGTCTCTTAAAACATAGCCCATTACTTCAATAAATTGAATAAATCTTGTCAGAGGATGTGAGCTGTCTTTAGAAATACCTTCACTGAACTGGGCTTTCTTGTAAAGACTACTGTCATCTGGTAATCATAGCTTATCAGACTTAAAGTGGCAGCAATTCTGTATGCAGCTGAGATTCAACTGTTTAAATTAAATAGAACTACTGATTTCAAGCTCTACTGAAGACAGATGGGTGTGGTTTTAAAAGAAATGTCATGAAGCAAGTTTGGTGGTTTTTTTCTAAATTCAAAAAGTTGAAATAATGTCCTTCAAACTCTGACAAAAATTTATATGGGCCTCAAGATCCCTGTTTGCATTTTCACCATTTATCTGGAAAGAGGTAGACAGTGGAATCTCCTGAACTACAGATATCTTTTTAATGCTGATTTTACTGCTACTTTGCCTGTTACCTTGTAGCCATCTCACAGATTTTAAGGTTAAAAGTTCTGAGATGTAAACATATGAAAATCCTGCATTTGAATTAAAATACATGTTCTCAACAGGTATTAGGTCTCTATAAGATGCCAAACAGTAAAGAATCCACAACTTCCTTGGTTAAATTGTTCCAGTGATTAATCACCTTCACAGCAAGAAAAGGCCATACTTCAAATCCTGTGTTCAGCTTTGGGCCCCTCACTTTAAGAAAGACATTGAGGTGCTGGAGAGTGTCCAGAGAATGGCAAAAGAGCTGGGGAAGGGTCTGGAGCACAAGTTTGTTGAGGAGCAGCTGAGGGAGCTGGGGGTGTGTAGCCTGGAGAAAAGGAGGCTTAGGGGATATCCTTATAGGTTATGGTTATAGGCATATCCTTATTGGTTTCTGCAACTACCTGAAAGGAGCTTGCAGCAAGGTGGGGATCAGTCTCTTCTCCCAGGTGACAAGTGACAGGACAAGAGGAAATGGTGTCAAGATGTGCTATGGGAGGTTCAGGTTTACTATCAAGCATGCATTGGATAACAGGATATTCAGCGAAGTGACCTTTTACAGCCTTAACATTTCTATGATTCTACTCTGTTATTTATAGACAACATATTTTCACTACTTTGAGTTTAATGCATTTCTAAAGCATGAGAATTTACATATCTACATAAATAATGCATGATATAGATATGAAAAACCTGCAATAATAGAAAATGCAATAATCAAGAACACAGGTTAAGAAGATTATCATTGTCCTGTTTCTCATTCGAATATATAGATATTCTAAAGTCCTTACCCAAGCAAAAATTCTAACACACATTTTATCTGATAAAAGCCCATAGTAGAAGGAGAAGCATTAATTCTGTGGAAACAAGTATGCCAATGGAAAATCTCAGATAAGTTCAATATAGTCTGTATCACCTTGGTTGTGGATAACAGGAGAAAGCTCATTACTGAGTCGATTTTTTATGATGATGAGAAGGAAAAATGCTTACTTAGCAGATGCATCAAAAGGAAAAGGCTGTTAAACTCTGTACTGCAAAAACAGTAAAAGATGGTTTTGCACTCTTTCTCACTCTAGAGTTTATTGTAAGGTATGCTGAGGAAAGAAAACCAGGATTTTTTTGTCGTTTCATGTTATAACTGTAATTTTGAAATTATCAGCAGAATGGATACTTATGCATTTCAATAGCCAAGCCTCAATATGGTAAGAAAATTTAACACTTAGTCATTATATTATAATTTCAAAATAATTTCTTTATATTAAAATGAATAATCAAGGGCAGAATAAAGACATTCAGTATTATTCATTTTAGAGTAATTGTCTTCTCTTTGTACCACAAGGAAAGTATAATTCTCACAAAATGCTCCTCAATACAAAAACTCATATAATTAAGTTTGGGTGAAAGAAAACTATGACATGTATCTTCTAGAAGACTTTTTTCCTATAACATATCAGCTTTTCTAGAAGCTCTTCTACAAATTTTTGTTTCTTATTTAGTTGCATTAGAAATCTCATAATTAATTGATCAAGGTAAGTTCATTTCAATTCCTCCAACATTTTTTAATCACCAAGTTTTAAAATAAAAATACATGTAGACACTTAAATTTAAATGGAATATTTTGAATCTAAGGAGAAGTTAAGGCCTTTCATAGTCTTTATCCTTCAGTCTTAGAAAAATCCTAAACAGTATCTGAAAATGGCTTCAAAACTGAAATGCTAAAACTGTGTAATACCAAGGGGTTAAGCAGTTTTGCAGTCCACTTAATGGCTCCCTTTTGAATTATGAAAAAAGTCTCAAAACTGTGTTTGGTCAATTTAGTGTAAAACTTAATTTCATAACCACATAGAGAAATGTGTTTGTCTTTCTCGCAAAATTAAGAGATTTTAAAATAAATTACTGTGTTATACACATGTATTTTATGCAAGGCTATACACATGGGTATGTTGGCATAGGCACACATACATATACCTACACACAGAATGATTTCCTAACCTACTGAAGATCTGTAGTTCTCAGAATTGAAAAAAATGAAATTAGAAGACCAGGCTACCAGTCTCTTCCTTGTCCTTTGAAGGTGACTTTGTGACCCTTTTCCAGTTGAACACAGTTTTCTTGATCTTTGCCATGACTGTTGCATTAATCACCTGAGATTGGCACAGTGGCAAGGTATTTTTGCAGCACAGACTTCTACTCCATGTCATGTTATTTACTGTGGCAGTAAGGGATGTTTTTGTTCCCCTGAATGAGGAACCAGAAGTGATCTTCACAGTTGTCCTATTATACAGGTTACAGCTGGACTAGTGAGTAAAATAAAATTTATGAAAATTGATAATACAAACTGTATCACTAGTAGTAACTTTCGTAATAGCAGTCTTTTCATTACTTAAAAGAAAATAATATTGAAAGAATGCGGAGCTATAAACACAAAGATGCCAATCGATTATTATGCCTTATGGTCTCATTACAAATGTCATGAGGTAAGAAAGAATATTTAGTGAAGTTTTGTTTGAATCCCTAATTCTCATTACTTTAGCCAACAGCTAGAAAGAAAAAAAGCCAAATCTTAATGATCCAACAGTGCTCTCTGGTGGCGGGAACACAAAGGCATTGTATCCTCTGTAAAAAATTACATAAGTCCAGTACACAAGTCCTTGAAGACAGATAAGTGACAGGAAGTCTCAACATGTTCCCTTGTGATAAGAAAAATAGAGAAATAAACAACTTTAAAACCACCAAGGCATGAAATGTGAAACCTGGCTTAGTAAAGTAATGTAAATAAAAATATTTAAAATAGTATTTCTTGTCCAGCAGATGTTTTAGACTCTTAATGTTCACAAGGAACCATATTCCTTCAGCATGCAATGCTTATCCAGAAAGTGAGAAAAATATACTGCATATTAGTACATTTTTCATGAAATAATTTTTAATGTTAAGACACACTTTTTGGTTTAAATTTTATTCTCTTGAATTGGGGAAGGGAAATAAATAAAAAAGAAAAAAATACAAATTTTGCTAAATGAAATAGAGTAGAGAGGTGAAAGAAGAACTATAAACCAGAGTCATTAAGCTGCTGAGTTCAAAACAGTTTCCCTTGCTGTGTACACACAAAGATTCTGTCTCGGATTTTCATTCTATTTTTACATTCATAGGTAGATTTTATGCATACCAACTAAAAATTGTTAGGCCATCCTCTATTGCACTCATTCAATTGCTGATTTGTTTGGGCTTTTTTTCTGTAAGGTTTTTTTTTAAAACTTTTGAAGACTTGGAGACTTAACATATAATGTAGCAATATGGTAAGAAGTAAAGGAAAAGGCAGAAAAGGCATTTTTATGGAATGTAGCCAAAAACCCTGATCACATTTAGAGTATAGGCAATTCTCTGATAAGTGGGGTTTTTGATGCTAAAGTAAAAAAATGCTTCCAGTGCTGTCTGGGATCAGAGTTATTCTGAAATCATTCCATATTGTTTGAAACAAATATGCTTAGCCCCAGCACTGAGGCTCTAGAAACATTAATATTGATACTACAGAAATGTTAAAAGATTTGGAGGAACTGTTAGCCAGATAAAGAGGAAACACCCAAGAATGTTAACTAGAACATTCAGGTAACTGGTTATGCCGTTTATAAGAAAAATTTCAAGACAGAACTTAAGAATTTCTAAAGCTACAGGAGCAAGAGATATGCACACAAAAAACTTTCACCGCAAGGAACAAAGAAGAATGAGTCCATATTGGACAAATGATCTCAAGTAAAACACCAATATAGATATCTGGAAATTCACTTACAGTGAATCTGATTTTGAAATATAGGAAGAAAGAGTACTTCTAAAAGCAAGCATAAATTGCACTTTTTTCCTTCAGTATTTCCTATCACAAAAGAATTCAAGGCACACTTTCGTTTGAGTGAACTATAGATTGTGCCATAGAACCCAAAAGAATAGAACTTCTTCAGAACTTCTGGAAAATGGACAAGAATTATACATATTAAATTTTCTTGAAATATGTATTTGAACTGATAAGTCTAGTAATGTCTCTTCATACCAAATATTTTCATTTATTTCAGACTACTAACTTTTGGGGTGGGTGCGGAGTAGATTAATAAAATCTTGGAGAAGAGTAAAATTACACTGTCATATAGTCTTTCTTGAGCTGGTCTTACAAAGAAAATAAAAGAAGAGTCTTTTGATTGTTTCTAATTTTTAATTTTACTTAGACCTGAAAGTTATTCTGACTACATGCATAGTTTTCTTTCTTTTTTGCTGTGACAATATAAGATTTCCATAGAAGGCACAGGATGAATTCTACAATTATCTTTCTTTTTCAGTGGGAGGTGGCAGCAATGTGAGGACTGATTTGATTAAACATATTTTTCTGCTGCCATATGGGCTTGTCCAAATATAGCCTTTCTGTTTTGTCCTTTCCTGCCATCCAGAAATGTGCAAACCCCATTTTTGTCAGCCCCAATCAGATACATTTGGGTACTCTCAGGCACATCAGTTTGTCTATTGCTTATGTTTAGCCAACTGCCTCAAGTCTTGCTGTTATACAGATAGTGACTTTAAGAAATTACCACAGGATATAGGGGAAAAAAACCCAAACTATTATTTTTTTGAAAATTTTCTTCATCTTACATGTTGTGGCACAATATAATGTACTGCCTCTCTGAAAAGACAGAGGGAGGAAGACCTTTCCAAAATGTTTTGTAAGGATAATGAAATAATATTGTTGTGTTTACTTATATGGAATATTACACAATAGGATTCAAATAAAACTGAATTACTAACTTAGGTACAGGTGTTTCCAGTAAAAAACATGCAAGTACATTTATGTCAGAACTAGCTATATATTTGCAAAAAGACATTTATCAGTCATTAGTGTGAAGGTTTAGTGGGGATGGTGACAGTCACAGTCAAGGATTAAAGTCTGTGAAAAGCAAAGCATTTAAAAAAGGGAACTATTTGAATACTTAGGACTGTCTTACTCATGTTAGACTCTATTATTTAGAGTTGTGTTTTCAGTGTTTTAAGATAACATCCTTCCTAAAACTCTGTTACACCAGTGAGGAAATAATGTTAAGGGGGAAATTCTGCTTCAGAAAAACATCAGGGAATATTTAATTTTGATGAACTTTGTTGTTGCATTGTGAAAGCATTTACTTTTGGAAGGAGGTGGTGGTAAAACTTGTGCTATGCAGAAAAAGAACCAAAAAAGGAGCAGAGACGGAAAGGAAAAATTTCCTTTCAGCTTAGGAAAGAGTGTTCTGAAACTTGTGTTTTTCAAGCATACTAATAATAGAGTATAAAATGCCAGTGGAAAAGTAAAGGTCCTATGGAGACTCTGAATTGCACAGGATCCATGTAAAGTAAATACTTATGATACAAGATTTATTAAACATTGTACCAGTCTTGAAAATAGTGTATCATTCCTCCTTCATCCCCTGATGAAATAGAATGCTTAATTTACAATGAATCTGCCTAAGGCCAAGTAGTGAATGTTTCATTTACATTAAAAAGGTTTAGGAAAAAGATCAACACAAGAGATAGAGAAAATACAGGGGAGGGGAGGTGAAAACAACACAGTGAATCATTTGTGATAAGATATATATGTCATTCAAACTTAATTCCTGCTGAGGAAAAACTGAGAAACAAGAAAATAGATAAATAAAAACAATAGAGTGTCAATGTTGAAGAAATAAAGAATGTAAAATTAAAAGCTTCTTTCTAAGATAATTTCCCAGTGGTGGGGAAATTACTAGATAGATTGTCAATATCTTGTTTGTTTATAAATTTACACTTTTCCCAGTTTGTTTTCTATTTTTTAATCAATAACTCAATTTCTGATATGAAAAGAAAAATAATCCAAATTTTCAGCTAGAGGGAATGCTAAAACTTAAAACAAGCTAACCTGATGGGTTTTGGATCATTTTCCTTAAGATTTAAATAGAGTTAAACTAGTTCATGCAGGTTACTTTTCAGGAAACCTGCATCTTATGACAAATATATGTGACTCAGTTTCTATATTTTGGGAGCAGATATAAGATGTAGATTCCCAGATGGACTTTTATCAGCTGTGAAACCATGAGACAACAGAAGATGCAGGTTTTAATACTTTCCAAGATAACAACAGGTTGCAAAATATTTAATTTATTTATGAAGGCTATTGATAAATTGAGCTTTTTCTCTCTTGGAAACTAATGGTGGTTGTCAATACATCAAAAAAAAAAAAGGTTTCCTAATGTACTGTTGTACAACTGAATACCATGATAGGAAAGAAAAGAACACAAGAGCCCCCACATTACTATACAGGTATTGTTAGTTTGACTATATTTGACCTCAAGGTGGTGGTGAAAAAAAAATTCTAGTAATGTGTGTACAATCAGCTGTAAGGTTTGGGGGTTTTTCAATCATTATTTTATTTTTATTAATATTAATATTCAAGGTTTATTCAGGGATAACTTCCTCCAATCTCAGGAGTAATAAATCCCAAAAAGGAGGAAGTGAGTTAAAAACACCAGGAGAATTGCATGGATGGACAAACTCAAACATGAAGAGGAAGCCTACAGAGGATGGAAGCAGGGACAGGTGGCCTGGACGTTATACAGAGATTTTGTCTCAGCAGCCATGTGTCAGGTTTGGAAAGCTAAGCCCTGATGGATTTAAGTAAGGCCAGTGATGTCAAGGATAACAACAAAAGCTTCTATAGGTACTGATAAAAGGATGACAAGGAAAATGTGGAGCCTATTAGGAAGGAAATAGGAGACCTGGATACCTGGGACATGGAGAAAGCTGACGTACTTCATGATTTTTTTGCCTCAGTCTTCCCTAGCAAGTACACCGGCCACAGTACCCAAGTCAGAAGGTAAAGGCAGGAACTAGAAGAATTGCCCACTGTAGAAGATCAGTTTTGGGAACATCTAAGGAAGCTGAAGGTGCACATGGGACCTGATGAAATGCATCCAGGGGTCCTAAAACATCTGGTGGAGAAAGTAGGTGAGCCAATATCCATCACATTTAAGCCGAGGCAGTTCTGTGAAGTTTCACTAACTGGAAAAAGGGGAAATATAATCCCCATTTTTAAAAAGAGAAAAAAAGGGAGAGCCAGGCAACTGTAGGCCAGTACCTCTCAACCTAGTGACTAGCAAGATCACGGAGCAGATCCTCCTGGAAATTATGCTAAGGCACACGGGCAATAAAGAGGTGATTAGTGACAGTCAGCATGGCTTCATGAAAGGCAAATCATGCCTGCCAAATTTGATGGCATTCTTAGGTGGGGTTGTGGCAGTGGTAGGTAAGAGAAGAGCACCTGACACCATTTATCTGGACTTGTGTAAAGCATTTGACCCTGTCCTGCATGATAACCTTGTCTGTTAATTGGAAAGGCATGGATTTGACATATGCACTATTCAGTGGATAAAGAATTGGCTGGATGGTCTCACTCAAAGGGTTGTGGTCTATGTCCTGATGTCCAAGTAGAAGCCAGTGATAAGTGGTTTTATTCAGGAGTCAGCACTGGGACCAGCACTGTTTGACACCTTTGCTGGCAACATGAACAGCAGGATTGAGTGCACCCCCAACAAGTTCTCCTATGTCAGTGTAGAGACTCAGAAAATTGGCTTTTTTCAGTCTTAAGGAGAGAAAGCTAAGGGAATGTCTTCTCACTGTCCTCAAACGCTTAACCAAACTTTCCTTGGAGATGCAATGACAGGAAAAGATGCAAAAGTACAAGTTGCAAAAAGGAAAATTCCCACTACAGCTAAAGGAAAAGAAATCACAGTGACAGTGATCAAACACTGGAACAGATGACCAAGTAAAACTGTGGAATCTCTATCCCTGGAGGAATTTAAATCTTGAATGGACTTGAGCAACCTGGTGTAAGTCCTGCTTTATAAAGGGGTTTAGATTAGGTGATGTCCAGAGTTTCTTGCAAACTTAAAATTGTGACACTATCATGAAATTATATCCAAAACTACTTTTTCAGGCTATATGAGATAAATGAGATATATAAGATGCTTCTTACAGTATTGCTATTAGACTACATTTGCGAGAACTTAAACACAGTCCTTGCAAAGCAGATGTTTTCAGTTTGTATTTTAGAAGTTTGACAATTAGATGAATTTGGACTGAATAATTGATTTAATTCATAGTAAACAAATTGAGACTCTGTTAGTGCTAAGAACCAAAGGAATTTGTGTTAACTTCAATATTAATGCTTCCATATGGATCAGAAAAATAATAATCATATCACCTCAGTATATATGTCCACTATTTATTGGTGCATTTTAGGCTAAGATAAATCTCTTTAATATGTCTATAAACATTCTCCAACAGATTCGATGAAGTGTCTATTCTTTTATAAGAGGGGAATAAAAACAATAAGAAACAGCAACACCTGAAAACAGATATTTGTGGATATAATTAATTGTAGAATCACAGAACCATAGAAATATCTAGTCTGGAATACATTTCCAGGGTTCATTTGGTCCAGCATTCTGTTGAAAGCAGGGCCCTAAGTTAGTTTTTCCAGGGCTCTGTTCCAGCACCTTGTCAGCCTGAATCTTGAGCATTTCTGGAGAGAGAGGTTCCATCATTTCTCCAAGCAATATATGACAATGATTAATTGTCACAAGGAAGCATTTATTATACTCATACAGAATTTCTCTTAATGCAACCTGTGGCCATAGATTTTTGTCCCGGCACTGTGAATCCTTGTGAAGATATTTATCCATCTCCTCTATAACTGTCTTTTATTCAATGGGCATGATTGGAATATGGTTCCCCTCCATCTACACCAGACTAGACTTCTGTTCTCATGGTGGAACAGACCCAGTTCCTTCAACTTTTATTTTGTACCTTCCCAAGCTATCTCATCATCTTGGCAGTCATCTCTGGATATAGCAATGTCTCTCTTAAACTAGAAGAATCAGTTTACTTTTCCATGTGTGGCATACCACACATTTAGTAGTGTGGAACAGTGATGTCACACAGTGTGCTGGTACACTTTTCAGATTGACACCTGAAAGTTATTGCCCTTCCTTGCTGCCAAGACACACTTCTGAGTCATACTGAGCCCCAGGAATCCCAGGACATTTTCATCAGATTTGCTTCTCAGCTATCAGTGCAAGCCTTTAGATACAGAGTCCATAATTATTCTGTCCGAAGTGCAGGATTTCACATTTATTTTTTGTTAATTCTTATGGATTTCTTGCTGGTCTGTCTTCCAGCCTGCAGATATCACACTGAGTGTGACTCGTGTCCAGACTCATGTACTTCTCTTCTCAAACTGATGCCATCCACAAACTTGGTATGTATTCACTTTTCCACCAATTTTGGTATTCCTCTGTCTAGTCCATACCTTAGCAGATCATTAGCAAGGAAACTTTATGAGAGACAAGAACAAATACCTTACTGACATCAAGGCAGATCATATCCCCAGCTCTCCCCTCACCCACACAGCTAGTTGTTTTACCATAGAAGGCAATTATGTAGAGATCAAAAAATATTTATTTTAATCAGGTATTAGTATCATGAATTTTAATCATTCAATGATGATCTGAATTATCTGACTTAATTACCTGATTATGCTATGTTTAAGTATTTCTATGACCTTTTCATATCCAATTTTCATATCTAAAATTAATTAAATACTTCTATCATGAGGTAACCTTTTACAATGTGAGATCACTTGCTTTATACAATTTGTCTAGTTAATTTAAAACTGAGATTTTAAATTTAGATCACAGAATACTTGTCAATAAAGCTGGGGGTTTTTTGTTTGTGGCTTTTTTTTTTTTTTTGGTTTTTGGTTTTTGGATTTTTTACTTAATACAGCCTAAATGCTGAATATAAAGTTAAGATATATCATACACTGGAAATCATATACCTTTTTATGGAAGATATACTTGTTCTAGTGTTTCCGTGTTCTTGAAGGCTTGAATATGTAGCTAAAGTATGTAATCTAAATAATAAATTTTTCAAAACCTGCAAAAATGTGCACTTCCTCTGAGCTAGCCTAGCATGTTTTTGTTACAGTGAAATAGTGAAGTAATTTTTAGTGAAAACATAGCTTATACTGAAATTATAGTGAAAATGATAGAGTTAGGAATAGCATGCAGCATCACTAAAATGCCTCAGGGTTCCTCTTTTAGTCCTTTAGCTAACATGTTACTTAAGCATGTGTTTAACTTTTACTCAGTGCTTAAGTAAAAAAAAACACGAAATGTTAGAGATCAAGGATCTTTTTTCTTTCAAAATCCTGTTCTGAATTTGTAGTCATTTTGTTATGATTGGTAAAAGACTAAGTGGATGTAAGTGTGTGTTTTGTCAGAGGCACATATTTACTTTTCCAGTTGAGCAGGGTTCAGGAACTTGTCACAAAATTTTCTCTCACTAATCCTCTCTTCAGAAAGGTGTGTTAAGAGGTGTGTTAAGTACATCACAATGCTCTACACTACTTGATCTCAGCTGAATATGGTCTAGAAATTTTCAAGGGAATTTTTTATCTATTTCTACAGGAATTAAATATTAAATTGTAATTTAAAAATATCTACTAAAGAATATTTCCCTAAGACTTCTCTAAAGTCTGAATCCAGTAGGGTTAGGTCTGTTGGGTCTATGCAGTGAATATAATAGTTTACTGCAGCCTCTGGAAAATGACAGTTTCTTCTATGTTGAATTCTGAAAGCAAGTTTATAATTTTGATTAATACTATAAAGATGGAATGTTTTAGTCTGAATTTAAGAGAATTCTTTAGAAAATTGTTTTTTAATATTATGAGACTATGAAGATTAAGAAAAAGGGAATGTGATATTTCATTTTATTGTGCCACATTGCTTCTGATCATCCCCAAACAGTGCAGTAAAGGCTGGAAAGCTGACCTAATCATTTTGTCATTTTTCTCACTTAAGAAGACAAGCACAGACCTATGAAGTATTGTGTTCACTGTACAGAAACCTCGAAAAGTAAAGAGCTCAAGAACAGAATGATTAACAATGATCTTTTATTGTTGCTTATAGTTACACAACGTCCGTTTTATGTGGACTATTGTACTTACTATATATCATCTCTGTTTCCTCTTTCATCCATGAAGAACTTCTGATTCCTTCCTTTTGAACCTATTATTTATGTATTTGAAGACAATTGTATCGGTCATCTCTAAACTCAACAAACCCCATCTTCCAGTGACTCCTGGTAACAGTGTTTTCTAGGCTCCCCCTTAGTCATTTTCATTGCTCATCTCTTGATATTCTCCAGCAAACTTCTTTCCCAAAGTGCTGTGTTCAAAGTTGGCAAAATGTGTCAGGTGAGGGAGTATTGCTACCAGGAGATTAATAACTACTCCCTGTGTCTTGGTGTATACAGCTCTATTTTTTTCAATTGCAAAGAAAAACTGCTTTGAGCATGGTTAAGTCCTCTTTGAATTGTTATACACCACACTCTGCAGATTTGCAAACTTTCTATTTACCCACTCATTCCTATCTTATATTTCTTCAAGGAATTCTGCTTATGTGTGTGAGACTTCATCCTTATAGGATCACTTTATTTTTTTCAGAACTCTTTCAAAATACTAAATTTAACTTGAAATGCTAAATTTGTGTTATGATGTGCTTTTAGTCCTACTCTGCTTAAGATAAGCTTAAAATTTAAAATCAAAATGTATGTAATTAATTGAAAAGTAAACTAGTACCGATTTTAAAGCAGCTTTCTGTTGAATTGAAATGATCATATGGTATCTTGAAAAAGATCCAACATATTATCTCTTGTCTGACAGCGGACAGCAAGAGTTGTCAATCAGTAAAAAACCAGGGAAAGTATATGATGATTTTTCTATTCCAAAAAATCTCCTCCAACATTCATTCAGCTGTGGTTTAAAAATTTCCTGTTACATTATTTTGGTCTATCATGTCATGTCTAATGAAAATAAAAATATTCTTATACATTATATTATAAATACCAGAAGAACTCTTTCATTTTCTGTGTTGAGATCCACCAATATAAAAAAAAAAAAAATGTAGTGTTTCTGAGGCACTCCAAAAATTTCTGAGGGCTGCTTGCCAACATTTATTCTTAGAAATAGTTTGAATGGATTCCAGATTTCTCATTTTCTTAAAGAGCATTACAGACTCTGAACATCAAAGACATCTGGGAAAAACTGATAATAAATACCCATCTTTTATGTAGTGTAATTACTGAAAAGCATCATTATATTTTCAGGCTGTCTCCTGATGACAGTCACATATTTTTGCTTTTCCCTTGTGAGACTTGAATTGAAAAAAACACCCTGTAAATAATTGAAATAAATCATTATTTTAAGGCAGCTTAAATTCTCTCATTAGCTTAGACATATTGGTCATAGTTCACATCAGAATGGCTTTGAGGATATTTTCCATTTCTTTATGATGTCTTTTCAAGATCACCAGTGTAAGGCAGCATTTATCATCAGGCAATTATTCAAAATTAGAATTTAAACTGATTGTTAATGGGAGGACTCTGCTAGCCATTCTGGAAAAATTGTTGCCTCGGCTGAAGTATTTCCTGAAATGAAGAACAATCTGACCATCTGGGAAAAGGACATATTATACCTTACAGAATAAAGGTTGTATTATCACCATATTCTTTCATAAGTAACAGATAAATGTAAGAAGAAAACCCTTTAAATGAAGTTCTTGATTTAGGACAAGAAAGGGTACATAAATCCCTGCATGCTTCTTTTCTTTCTTTTTTTTTTTTTTTGTGTTTGTTGGTTTGTTTGTTTGTTTGTTTTTTGTTGGGTTTTTTTGTTTGTTTGTTTTTTGTTTTTTCAATTTTATTTTATACTGATGTTAAGAACCATTAAGAAGGCCTGGTCATAAGGGAAAAAATACTGAAAAAAAAAAAGTGCTTGCTGAAATACTGACAATGAAAATGCTTGCCAGACTGGAACTGTTAGCCTGGGAAATAGGCCTAGGAACCAGAAGCATCCTTTATGAGCACAGCTGGTACCTTTCGAGTACAGTTGGGTACCCAGAAACATCCTAGGTACATCCTGAAACAGCACCAAAAAGCCAAAACTCAGGCAACTGCAGTCTGAAAAGGTGAAAAATAGTTAGTGAAAAGGGGAAAACATCATGAGAAAGTAAGAATTGGTAACTGCCTTTAGCTATTCTAACAGCAAGAACAGGAAAACAGCCCAGAAAAATAAAAAGTTTATCCCCTAGAACAGAAAATACCATCATCTATCGGCTTACAAGCAAAAAAATATAAATCGCCAGCATCTACTTGCTGCTTGAAGTGGTAGTGTCCTATGACCTCTTATGCCTCTACAATAAAATAATGATTTATTTTTCATCAAAAGTGGAGCTTCTCTTTCTGAGAACTCCCTGTGTGGCATATACATTTCCTTTTCCTCAAAACTTTGTGTGAACTTTTTATGAGATCTTGAGCCCTCACTTGGGACACCTAGCTGACTCCAAACTGATGTGGATTGGTTCTCCTCTGGAACTTCCCCTGGGGTTGGTTCAGTTACTTCTCCCACTTCTGGGACAGCTGAATCCCCTCTGGGTTTGGTCCCTTTCTGAAATATATTTAATGCACTTTTCTATTGTATGTATTCATATAAGTGAACTATCATATTTGCTGTTACATTATTGATAAGTCACTTTACTACTGATAAGTTTGTAGTAACCTGTAATTTTATAAATTGTTTTTGCTGTGATTATCTATTCCTGATATTATTGCTGCAATACTGTTAATTGTTGTTATTATTGATTACGGCCACACTATTTATTGCTGGTAGTAAAATAGCTGAATATATGCATATATATTTGTTTTATTCATAATATATTTATTTGCCAGTGGTGATTATTTTATATTTCTGATAATGTCTAATCAAGTAGGGAAATTCAGAAAATAAAATTTCTGTGTGCTTGCGTTTTCTGGATTCCTATGAACCCACAGCTGTGATCTTTATCACTAGCAGCCTGGGTAACCATTTAGGTTGTGAGACATGTAAACAAACTTTACTTCTGAATCTAGAAAAATACAAGAATGAGAAACAAAGATTATTACTGATTTTTGCCAGGCATGAATTCTGTCAGGAACAAGAAACAGAGCTTTAAAGACTTAAGTAGATTCTCATGGACATGTCTTTGAGCAGAGATGTAATTTTCTATTATGATTCATTTACACCTTGTGCTGGTTTTGGCTGAGGCAAAGTTGATTTTATTCCCAGTGGCTGGTATGGGGCTGTGTTTTGGATTTGTACTGAACACAGGGTTGTTAATACAGTGATGTTTTTGTTACTGCTGAGCAGAGCTTACACAGAGCCAAGGCCTTTTCTGCTTTTCATACCACCACACCCAAGTAATAGTTCAGAGTGATGGTGTTTGTCTTCCTAGTCACCATTACTGTGCTGGGGCCTTGCTCTCCTGGAGATGGCTGAACACCTGCCTGCCCATGGGAAATAGTGAATTAATTCTTTGGTTTTGCTTTGCTTGTGTGCACGGTTTTTGCTTTCCTTATTGTCATGGTTTGACATCGGCCCTATGCGAGGCAGCCAAAAGAGTCACTTGCTTACCCTCCCCTGCCACAGCTGGGCAGAAGAGAGAGGGATAAAAAAATTGAGCCTTCATTAATTGAGATAAAGACCAGAAGAAAACACTTCAAGGGTAAAACAGGCTTAATTTAAAGTTACAAAGTGAATTTATTGCTAACAGAATCAGAGGAGATTAATAACAAGTAAAATAAACCCTTAAAACACCCTTTCCCCCCAGCCCCTCCCTCCTTCCCACTGACAGTGCAGGGAGACAGGGCATGGGGGTTTGGTCAGTTCAACCCTGAGATTTCCTTCCGCTGCTCCGGGAGAGGAGTCCTTCCCCTGCTCCGGGAGAGGAGTCCTTCCCGTGTGCGGCCGTGGGGTCCCTCCCACTGCACACAGTTCTCCTGAACTTCCCTGGCGTGGCTCCACTCTCAGGAGCAGCAGCCCCACCGCCCCTGCTGCAGCGTGAGCCCTCCCAGGGCACACAGCGCTCCCAAACTGCTGCACTGGGGCTCTCTCTTTCCACGGGGTGCAGCGCTCCAAGGCCAGGCTGCTCCAGCCTGGAACCAGGGCCGTCTCTCTCCGCTGGGTCTCCCACTGGATCCCAGCCTCCTCCAGGCATCCACCCGCCCCGGCACGGGCACCTCCCCACGGGCTGCGGGTGGATCTGTGCATCCCCCGGGGATCCCCAGGGGCTGTGGGTGGATCTCTGCATCCCCCGTGGATCCCCAGGGGCTGCGGGTGGATCTCTGCATCCCCCGTCGATCCCCAGGGGCTGCGGGTGGATCTCTGCATCCCCCGGGGATCCCCAGGGGCTGCAGGGGCACAGCTGCTTCACCCTGGTCTGCATCACAGCCTGCAGAGGAACCTCGGCTCCAGCACCTGGAGCACATCCTGCCCCTCCTTCTTCACTGACCTTGGTGTCTCCATGTTGTTTCCCTCACATGTTCTCACCTCCTCCTCTAGCCAAAACGCCCACGGCTTTATTTTGATTTTCTTCTTAAATATGTCATCACAGAGGCATTACCAACCTCTCTAATTGGCCCGGTTTGGCCAGCAGCCTGTCCGTCTTTCAGAGCCATCAGAGATTGGCTCTGCTGGACATGGTAGAAACTTCCAGGAGGTTCTCACAGGAGCTACCTCTATGGCCCCCCTGTTACCTAAAACCAGGCCAAGCAAAACCAATACACTTATTAAACTGTCTTTATCTAGATCCATGAATTTTCCAGATTTTACCTGTTTCTCTCTCTGATCCTGCTGGTGAGAGACTGAGCAAGTGGCTGTGTGGGGCTTGGTTGTTGTTTGGGGTTAAATCATGATGGTCCTTTTTGGCACTCACTTTGGGGTTTGAGGTGTTTGACATAAAGACAGATCTGACTGGGATGTATTTGACTGAATTTGGATGTACTAGATTTGAATATCTGTTAGCGCTGCCTAGCTAGTAATCAGCAGGCTTCTTTGCTTGCCATGGGGCTCACTTTCCTGGCTGTTCATTAGAGTCTACTGCTTATTAGTGGCTGCTTTTTGCTTTTGCTGCTTGCTGTAGTGCTGTACTGCTTATCACCTTACTGATTTGTGCCTGAGAACGTTTTGATAACAGCCACTGGCGATGTGCCTGGGCTGGCAGGTGGCCAGGGTACTGCTGTTGTTTCTGTGCTGCTGTACTGGACAAGCTGGAACTTCAGAACTGGAGTTGAAGGGACTGTGATGTATGTAAGTATCCCATGTCAGAGCAGGTGGGTGCCTGAAGAAGGATGTGACCCTGTGAGATTCCTGTGACAGAGCACGCTTGCTGGCAGGACTCGTGACCCCGCAGAGGACCCGTGCTGGAAAGGCTTGTGAAGAACTGCAGCCCCTGAGAAGGACCCATGTTAAATAAGTTCAGGGAGGACTATCTCCTGTCGGCGGGACCCCATACTGGAGCAAGGGAAGCAAAGATTCATTTGCAGCCCATGGTGAAAGACCAGGGTGATGCAGCTGGGCCCCTGCAGTCCATGGAGGACTGTGACATGGACTATTCTAATGGTGGACTATTCTCTAACAGGAACCCCTTGTTGCAGTCCAGATGGGGACAAGGGGAAGAGTTCCTTGCAATGTTAAACCCTAAAAACAGTGAAGATTGTGATGAATTTGTCTTTAAATTGTATGCTGTGATTTGAGTTGTATATTACTAGAATGGGAACCACCCAAACCAACACAGGAGAAGCCTTACAAGAAGTTTTAGTGCAACAGTGACCTGACCTGATCTGGCATTGGTGTCCAGTAACTCCCCATCACGCACCAGCTCTCCTGGCCCAGGTGACCACCATAAGAGATGAAGCCCAAAGTTGTGGAATAAACTAATTCAACAGGAGAAAAATATTTGAGTATTATATTAAAGAAGAGGAAGAGAGGTGGTGGGTAATGATGTTCTGAATACTGTAGGACCTGAGCATGATGTAAATGGTATGGAATGAGGGGTGTAATGGGCTGGTTTTGGGTGGGGTAGAGTTAACTTTCTTCCCAATTATTAGTATGGGGCTGTGTTTTGAGTTTGTGCTGAACACAGAGGTGATAACACAGAGATGTTTTTGTAATTGCTGAGCAGGTCTTGCACAGAGACAGTGCCTTTTCTGCTTTTTGTACTGCCATGCTGGCATGGGATTTGGGGGTGTGTGTGAGGATGGGAGCAGACACAACTGGGACAGCTGACCCCAAATGACCAAAGGGATATTCAACCATGTGACATCATGCTTAGTATATAAAGTGGGAGGAAGAACCCCACTGGCAAACATGTATAATTGTGCATGGCATTGAAAACAGCATGAGAGCAGTACAGGTCTCTTAGTGAATTTAACTAACAATACTAAATAATCCTAATAAAAGCTAAATTGTACCAGCAAGTACTCACTAAACTAAGAAGAACCAAAGTATATTTATTAGGCGTAAAACATAGCAGTGAAGTGAATTATTATCCAAAGCTGAAGCAAGCAAGAGATGTTTTATTTTCACCTGAAGATGTTTGACAGACAAGATTGTGAATGATCCTGGTGCAAAGCTTGTGGTTATGGCAGAAAAACTGCTCAATAAAATCAGGAACCAAATAAGATTCCTGTCCTCACATTGTCTCATTCCTGAGAGGTTGTGTGCATGAATTGTACTGAGAAGAGCACAGAAGCTCTGGGAACACATTTGTGCTGAGATGGATGCTGTCAGTCAAGTGTATACCACTGATAATGAAAAAGAGAAATTACTGTTTGGGAATGATTTGTTATTGAAGTTCTGTCCACTTCTCAGCTTAATCCATAAAACCATTTGACTCTAGTGAAGGAACAATATCCCATGTAGTAGGCTGATAAGAGAGAGAAAGTAGAAAATACTGTTATTTGCTGTCATGGGAAGATCAGCAGCTCCTGCTCTCTCTTTTTGGCACTGTAACTGCAAAGAGAGGCTCTATCTCTGCTTATCATGCCTGTCATTTAAAATGGAACTATCATTTCCTAACTCACCACTTATATCCTGTATCCCTACTTACAAGCTCAGCTCTCTGGAGCCAAGAAATTAATTAAATTCTTTGTGTTTTGGGTTTATATGGTAAGGTTTTTGCAGAGAGGGTGGTGTGTGTATGTATGTATGTGTGTGTGTGTGTGTGTGTGTGAAGGGGGAATATGCAGAGCTGGCTATCATGAGAAGACACCAGAAGCCGTCCTCATGTCAGACACAGCCCGTTTCAGCCAGCCCCAAGACGGACCTGCCTCCTGCAAAAGCTGAGCCCATTAGTGATGTTGCTGGTGTCTCTGTGATAATTTATTTGAGAAAAGGAAAAAAAAACCAAAACAATGCACAATAGCAATTGTGATGGAGGACTGGTAACATGAGAGAAACAGCCTGGCAAACACCAATATCAGTGGAGGAGAGAAAGGAGGTGATCCAGGTTCCAGAGCAGAGATTACCCCACAGTCTGTAGGGAATACCATGTTGACAAAGGCTGACCCCTGCAGCCCACGGAGGATCACATTGAAACAGATATCCACCTCCGCATGCTGAAATTTCAGGAGAAATCATGTTCTTATGAACAAAAAAATGTTTATTTTATCTACAGCAATTAAATAATCAGCAGGATCAAAAAGTTCTCAAGAATGTGCTGTTGACATTGCAACACATTACAGACACTACCAGGATAGTAATTCTGACAGGTTGAACAGTCAGAATTTGTGGCAGATCTGTGAAACTTCAGGATGAGTAACCACTGTGTGTGGTCTAAATAATATAGCTGTACATATATGTGTAGTGTAAAGCCACTACAAACATTTCAGGAGTGTAGGATACACTCTAGTTATACAGATTCATTGGATTCCATAGAGGCACTAGGCCCAGACTATAGTAATTTTCCTTTAAAATATCATCTCTGCCTGTGCAGT
Organism: Rhipidura dahli; assembly: GCA_013399225.1. NCBI lineage: Eukaryota > Metazoa > Chordata > Aves > Passeriformes > Rhipiduridae > Rhipidura > Rhipidura dahli. The sequence goes on along the minus strand of VXAC01005208.1, from coordinate 89,445 downwards.
AGGTCTGAAACTGTTGGTACATCTCTGCTCTGCCAGCCTTTTTGTATTACAAAACAAATTAGTTCAATGTAAAAAGTACAGAAGATAAGCACGCAAATCCTACTGATGATGACTAATAGGATTTGTCTGATTTCCTCCTAACATCCACCTTAAAAATTTACTTCTAAGATTCTTTCTTTCTATCTGTGTTTACACTGATTGACATTAATACCTAAAATGTCTTTAAATATTATTGTTATGCAGACAACATACAGATTTATTGCTACTTTAGGCTGATAATTCCTTGACAAATCCTGTTTCTGCATTTTGAGAATGTTTGATGGTGATTCAGCAGTGGATATATTCCAGCAAGCTGTCTCTTTACATCCTGTAGACTAAGTTATTATAATATTTCCATCTGCTTCTAAAAACTGTATGGTGATTTCTGTCTTTGACTAAAATTTAAATAATTACCATAAAACATCAATTCTTGCAAGCTTATGGTTTAGCACCTGAATCCATTTCTGGGTTTTTTAACACTGAAAAAGTATCAGCTACCTAGAACTATTGTGCATAGAAGTTTCTAACAAAAGGTCACAGGCTTCAGAAGTAAGGTGTTACAACCACTGTTATTAATCTATTGTCTCTTTTACAAAGAGTCCATAGAGTGACTATGAGTAGCAAAGATAATATTTCAGTTCTTAGAGATCGTCTGTTTCAAAATGGTTGATGCTCTTACTCTGTGGGATTAAATATAACCTTGTATCTGTTTTTCATCTTCTCTATTCTTTCCCTCAAATATTTTGATGTTATTATGGACTTCACCTAAAGACAGCTGATAATTGTTCATTAATATTTTTTAAACAAGCTAACTGGAATGAGAAATATACATTAAGTCATTGAAGACAAGCATACAAAGTTTTTAAAGTAGCAATAATTTGTTTTTATAAGTAACTTTTTTAATGAGAGTTGCTTAACTGACATTAGAAGGCGATTCACAAACTGAGTTTGAACATTGCTATAGAAAATTCTTCCCTAACCAAGGGGCATAGTAGCTAGTAGAGAAAGATATATTTTTTAATTTGAGAGAGAAGCTTCCTGCCTTTTGTAAAGTGGTCAGTTAGTTTAGGCTTACTCCAGAAATACTTTCAGACATGATGATTCAGTGAGACACACCACTTTAGTCAAATACCCAGGCTTGTTTTAGAAACTGCTTTGAGATCATTCAAATATGGCATTTGCTTAACTAAGACTAGAAGAGATCTGACCAGAATGCAGTGGAAAATTTAAAAGAATATTAGACCTGATGGTGAAATCCTCCCCATTGTCTAGGTGGGATTGTAATGCTTTGATGTGATCTAAGAAAAAGTTGGCAGTAGAAGTAAAGACTGTCTTGTCTTTGTCATTTAATCAAGATATATTAAAACAAAAAATGTGACTAAGTGCATTTTGAACAAATTAAGAAGATCCCATTTTTTATGAGTTAATATACTTTAGTAATATCTAAAAATGAATGGCAATGCAGTGTCTTCAGTATCTTGAAAGCTAAAGGAAAAAATTTCTCAAAAATGAGTGAAAGAATGAACACTGGTTTTAAATAGCACCACAAACTCTAAAGAAAATGATCCCATTAAAAATATGCTGAAGGTGAAGGCTGGTGAAAATTTCATGTCAGTTATCTGGGATTTTTGTGGGGGGTCTAGATTTCTATTTGCAATTTTTAGATATATTGATTTTTAATAATTTTAACAAAATATTAACATATTTTGTTAAAACACAAATCCTTACACATAAAAACACATAAATTATATATGTGTTAAAACACATAATCCTTAGAAAGTAAGGATTTTATTAAATTTATTATATTAGTAAAATATATTGAATTAATGAAATTACAGATATACTATATACTCAAGATGAAACCTATATACGTACAAAACTACAAAATAAATAAAAATATTGACTACTAGTCTTCATAGTGCTGTTTCAAAAAGCTTCAAGAATTCAAAAAACAGATTTGGTCTTGGGAATATAACTATTATAATTTAATCAAATATACTTTTGTAATGTTACTCAATTATTTAAGGGTTATAAAAAGTGAGATAAATTAGGTTTGTCAAGAAGAGTTATATTTGTATGTTTACTTTAGAGCAAATAGAGTAGATATCTCACCAACTATTCTACCAAAATTTCAAGAACAATGCTGAAATGATAAACCTTTTACATCCTTAATAATTTAAAATAAAAGGCTTCATTCCATCCTGTAACAATAAATATATGTAAAATTGAAGTGTTAAAAAAACTTAAAACCATCTTGAACTTTTTTCTCCTGTTAAGAAATATCTGTAAGTTATATGCTCTATCATTACTTAGAGTTCCCAAAATATCTATATATCAAAAAAACCCACTTAGCATTCTTAGCTATATCATTTCAGAGAGAAGTGCAAAGTGAGACCTTGAATTTAACTATTTTAAACTGAAACTCTTTTACAGATCCATTTCCCTGTAGGATCAATAGGCTGATCTGATAGACATGCACATTCAGTATATTCTACCAAGGGTTGCACTCTTCACTGGATGCTACAGGGGATGCTTCTGTTTTAAACAAGGTCTGAAAGTAGAGGCTGAACTGTCATATTAGAGCCAGTATTTACTGCAGATTTTATAGTTTAGACAGTTGGTCAAATGAAAGATTCAAAAAGATACTCCAAAGATAGGAAGCTGCTCCTCCAAGGTCAGGTAGAAAAGTGCTCATGTGGGTGTCCCACATAAAACAACATCTTGCCTCTTATGTTTTACAAGGCTAAATACTCCTTACTTCTGTGTAAAATATAATACTACATAGTTATGTTCATTTGAAATTCTGGTTTACATACATATAAATGAATTAAAATTCATTAGTAAATCCCATTGGCAACTTCTATTCAGATCATTTTTTCACTGGCAACAAAATAGGTTTAACTTTTTTTCAATGTGTTTTATCAATAACAATAAACTTTAAAGCCTTAGAAACCCTGATGGAAAAGCATTGCATTCTTCTTTTACAGCTGGTTTCTAATGCATTTCTGAAGGTTTTTTAAACGTGTTCATTTTAAAAGGTCTATAAAAGTTTATTGTCATGTTTCTGGCCACCTATCTGTGGAAAGATGTTTGAGGGTAAAATTAGAGGAAGCTGAAGGGCTACATTCACATCCTGACACATGTAGATGATAGCATAAAGTCCAGTTGCTGCTCCCTGGCTGGAATACAGTTGGCACACTTGAGACCAATTCTACAGTGACTCCTCACACCCACAATCTGCCAATGGAAGCAGCTGCTCAGGGGGATGGAACGGAGGGTGGAGTGGCGTGGAGACACTGTGGCCAAGTTCAGCTGAAATTCTTGCAGGGTGAGGAACCCAGTGGTTCTTTGCAGCTGATAAACTGCTTGGCACCTGTCAGCCAGGGCAGATAGGAGAAGATATCCTTCTGCTGAGACAACAACTGTGGTGAAATCATTCTCCTTGGATGAACTTGACCATCATAATCTAATTGTAATATTAACACACATCTCCATCCCATAGTTACCTGCCTGCAAGGTTCAACCATACCTCACTAATGCGCACTGTTGGTTTTTTTATCTCTTTCTCATGTCGTTGTCATTGTCTTGAAATTAGTTATGTATTTTAAAATTTGTATTATTAGGTTTACAGGGTTGCTACATCTTAGATAATAAAGACAAATATGAAATCTAAACCATAAATTTTGTTGATAATGTGGATTTTAAGACTAAAAAATGTCACAGAGTATTTACTACCATTGAGGCATAACCTCCAGTGTGCTGAGACTGAGACAGATATACTGTCCGGAGAGTAAAATAGCTATTAAAGATCTTAGAACAGCACAGCTTTACAAATGTGTATGGTTCAAATTATTATTTTATTTATAATTACAATTTTCTGTGTTTTACCTGAAAATACTCTGTGCCTTTAAACTACCATGTGTATATTGTCACAAATTAGTATTTATCAGAAGTTTGCTAGTGAATTCTGTGCCACTGCTTGGTGTTGATCAGCATGGCTAATGCCAACCCAAAAGCAGTAGCTTGCAAAAACCTGAAATTCTAGGTATTTATGTTCTGAAGGGCACAGAAAATCATCAGAAAATCGTACCAAAATGATCAGAAAAATGCCCCACAAAACAGCTCTTTAAAGGAAGCAACACTGTACTTGTTTCAATTTTTTACACTTTGATACAGCACTGCTTTCTATTTGCTGCCTTTTTCAGAGCAGTGTAATCAGCTTTCTTATTTTTTCTTCTTTTTTTTAACATTAATACAATAAAATGTATTTCAAACTTGTATAAAAATAGAATTTTATCCTGTATATACATGTATTGCCTTTTTACTTTGAAGAAATATTTTATAAACCAGAAGGAACATTAATTGCTAAAAAAAAAAAAAAAAAAAAGACAATCCTAAGGCTGTACTTAATAACTTTGTAAATCTTCCCATCAACCGTTCTGCATGCCTAAAATATTCTGTATGCAAATGATACTTATTAACCCCATATATCTACATATGATGAAATCTGCTTTGAGCACTCTCTAAAGGAGAGGCAAAAATCATTGCTTATTATAACACCAGAATGAATGTCAGAAACAGGAATACAAAGAGATTGAGGACAATTGGGTCCCTTTAAGTGTAGCACTTACCTGATGAGCACATCTTTGACACTGGTTGGTATCTCAAGCCTCAGTTATACTGGGAGAGATATTTTTCACTGTCTTTATATGCATACAGGGCCTCAAATTTGCACTGAAATCTCTAAAACCTATGCTATTGAAGCCTGTGCCCTATGCCAAGAAAGTCTATCAGCCTCCATTAATGCACAGTGTTTCTTAAAAGATCAGCACTTAGAAGATTCAAGTGCTTAAAAATTGTATATTAGGGTATTTTATACCCATCTCAATGAAGTTACTTTTCATATTTCTAAAAATCTTTGTAAAATAACCATCCTATTGGGAGATAACACTATTGACCCTTAGGGCTAATGTTTCAAAGCTGTTATTATTTCAGGTCTTTGCATTCATATTCCTTTCTCAGGATTTGTAGTTGCTGAGCTATCAGTCACTTTATATGATACTAAATGCTAGACTTGGGAAGAAAACATCCAGTAGAAACTGCTGTTCACTTCTGAAAGATATTAAAATTTAATATAATCTCAGTATGAAGTTTGCTTAATCAAATGTCAGGAACATCTTAAATCTATCAATAAAGACCTTAATTCACCCAGGGGGTAAAATCAACAAGGAAGGTGAAAATTCCAAACAAGAAAAGAGCCTTTAAGAATTGTATTTGTAGTGCCATCTGCTTTGAGTTAATTGTTCTCAACAGGCTACTCAGCTGCCATTTAGTCTCTGTATTACTTATTAAAGAAGTAACAGATACATAGGAATATGTCATCAGCATTAGCAAAATCCTGATATAGTGATAACACAGCCTGATTGATAGACTTATTTAATTTTAAACTTTCTTTTCTTCTTTATGAGTGGAATAGCAATTACAGCTGCTAATTAGAAAACCCGATGTTTGTGCAATCTTGGTAGGCTGACATATATAAGAAAATATTGCAACACTTTTGTTAACTCACAAGTGATGTGGGTTGTATTGGTCTTTAAAAGAGCTTTTCTCCATAGATTGAAGTGCTGCTCAGAATTTCCTATGATGCAGAACTATACACTACAGGAAATAACAGTTTGCCCTTGTATCTAACAGTTTGATCTGTAGTGAAATGAATGGAGTGGGAATACCACCATTTGTATCAGCAGGATATTGCAAACTGTCTGTCCTCAGAACTGCAGTCCGAGTGCAGTAATCACTGTAATGGAGATAATGGAGGGCAGTGGAGGGAAGGATCACAGAAAGCTGAAGAGAAAAGAGGGAGTTTTGGACCTTTCAACTCTATTGATTTATAGGTGTTTGTCCTTTAGAAAGACTTCATTGGTGTGATCTTAAGAAACAAAGAGTACATGGAAACGTCTCTATTTATTAATGAGTTTTAAAAATATATATAAAAGATAATTAAACCCCCCAACCAAGCAACTAAAATTCACTGAAAACCCACAGTTGCCTGTGAGTCACAATAATCAGAATCTGATAACAGACCCATGTTTGCATTACTTCTTTTGCCTTTAAAAAGTCTCTGGACATCAGCCTTAATAAATTTCTGAGCTCTGATATTGTTGCACCTATTTGTGCAGCACTCCTTGTTTGTTTCTATTTAGTGTTACAGTTATTAATAAGTTTTCAAAACTTCAGCTACCAAATCTGATTTTTTAGACAGAAAAAATGCTGGTGTTTTCAGCAACAAAGGTAAACCTTAAGTTAAAGCATAAGTTTAAATAAAAAATAAAGAGGTAATACAGTAAGAGAAGAGTTTCACTTTAAAGGTTACTAAAAATGAGGTTATGAATTACTCATTTTATCTCTATATTGTGAGGAAATGCACATGGAGCCTCAGAGAGAACATTGATTCTATTCATATCAGTGGGATTATTCAAGTTAACCATACTTTAGTTTTTAACTTGATCTGGAGAGTTTGCATTCATCCCTCCATCCATCTACCTACCCCAAGACATACTACAGCTTCCACTTAAAGTGTCTGTATGCATTGTTTCTAAAATACTATGATATGAACAGATCATATCAATCTATTCCTACTGCTGTGCAACCTTTCATCATCTATTTTTGTTTTTTTCATGCTTTCCAACATACCTTCATTCTAAAAGAATGCTTCCATGAAGTGTATTTGAAGCATGTGCTTCAGAAGAGCAGCAGAAGACAGTGAGGAGTCAAATAAATCTGACCAAGGTGTAATGGCAACTTTTCAGTTTGCAGTGTTTTTTCATTTTCTGATTTATCTTTGTTTGTAAATTTGAAACCCTGCCTCTTCCTATAGGACTACTGTAAAAGATTAAAATCTTCTGAACGCTGACTCCACAATCTTATTTTCAATTATTTAGCCTAGAAGAAAAGTATATGAAGGATCAAGATCTGTTCTAACACTGTTATTTGTCACATTTCAGGCAAACTCAAATATTAAATTGCTTAGCTGCTTACTGCGAAGCAGAGATATGTCTTTAAACAGGGTAGGTATCAGAGAAATTAAACATTTGATATGCAATATGAGCTTTTAAAAAGGTCATAGGTCTGATCTCTGTGCTTGCCACCTTCAAAATCTTGTTATAAGCAAAAGGAAACCCACAACATATATTAATTCAGGACCCATTTGGCAGTACAGTTAATGTTTTAACACTCCAGTGTTATGAACTATGTAAATAATACAGATAAAAGCCTTATTAATGACAGATTTAAACCTGTTATGCAATCCCTTGGCCCTTCCTGGAATTTACCTTGTTTCCATGGGAGTGTGTACATACCTCGAATATCCCAGGGCATCGTTATACTGATGGGATCAGCTCCTGGAAGGATGACAACGGGAGTATATAAGACATGACACCACCACCCTGAGTTCTTTAGGATGATTAGTATGAAATTTGGTGGAGTGGGGGAGAAGATTTTCTGTCCCAAGCTTGCTTGGATTTATTTTATGCATTCCTTTACTCCAGGCAGCTGCTGTCTGGATGTTCCCAGTTAAGAGGGAACAGGTTCTCACAGCCTCCCCAAGGGCAGTGGCACCCTTCCCATGGAGGCACTGGCACAGCTCAGACCCAGGCAGGGGAGGCAACAGGCACCTGACCCAGAGGCAGGAGCTGAAACCAGCCCAGCACAGCTCCAATAAAGAGTGTGACCTACTGGGTCAGTGCAGAGCCTGGGACCCTTTCTGTGTAAGGAGAAAATAATAATTAATGGGCTGCCTTCTGAGCAACTGGCAGAAGCAATAGTACATAAGGCAAACAGCAGATGTTGATACGTTCTTTGCATAGGGGTAGAGACAACCTGGCATTCTGGAGAGATATCATACCTCACAAATTCTCCAGAATTCCTTGAAAGAGCTGCACATGTAGATATAATGCATTTGGATTTAAAAAACCTTTATAAAAGTCTTCTCATGGGAAACTAATCTATAAGTGGATACAAGAAATTATTTTCTTGGATTACTAACAGGTTTAAGATAGCAAAGAAGAAATGGCAAAAAAAGGTCAGCTTTCAGAGTAAATCTAGACTATTAGTAAGGGTCTCCACTATGACATGAGTACAGTATAGTCATAAATTTCCAGAAATTGATTTAAATAATGAGGCAAAAATCCTTTCTGAAAGTACAGAAATATTCAAAATACAATAAAAAAGGACTGGCTTTGAAAATCTCTAAGTCATTGGTAGCTTAAAATGAGTGACCATTAATGAAATCAGCTCCTTTCAGAGATGTCCACTTTATTTTAGTCTATTTCTAACCATCTACTACTGACAGAAAGGGTCTATGGAACCACATCAATCTTTTGATTCAATCTGACCTTTTAGATAGGTACAAAATTTTATGATTTTTAAAGATTTTATAGTGGTTTCAAAATGAAAGCTAGGATTAAAATGAAAGAAAGTTCTTCTAATTCTGTTTCTACAACTGACATAGTAGAAAATAATCCACCATGCTGGACCCACCATATAATCTTTTTCTATTTTTCTCTTTGTCCTGGATGCTTTTTGTCCACACAAATCTATAATTCAGAATGTCACCAATGTCTCTGTAAGTAATTATCTGGCAGTTTGAGCTGCAATTTTCATACAGTGTATTTTGAATGAAAATAAGGAGGGTTTACAGAAAGCAAACATTTATGGAAAACTTACTGTTATAACTCAGAAATTTTAATATGTTCCCAAGTCAAAAGAAGAACTGTCCCTGTGAGAGAATATCCAGCTGTGTTATCTCTTGTAACTTTTTGTTCTGAGGGAGAGCAAACTTCTTTAAATAACATAAAGGATGTTCTGATCAGTATTATAATGAAATTTAATATTTGATGTTATATTATTAACTTATAATGAATTTTTCCTTTTATTATTGATGCATAATCAGGATTTTAATCAGGTTCATCAATGATATCACTTCTAGAATTCAGCACAGCAGGAAAATTAATTGATGGATTGATAACAAACATGCCTTATTATGATATCCATTTTATATACTCTTCAGTAAAGGTTTTTATAGGTGAACCATTTTGTAACTAGAATGAGCACTTAATGCCTTGCTTATTTAAGTGAATCCATATTAGTGCATAATTTTATATTAAGCAAAAAGATTATATAGAATCAATTTTTTAATGTAGAAATAGACTTATTCTGAGAATTTCAAAATATGATTCATCCCACTGAGTGCCATGAATTTTAAGATTACATCTTTTGCCAGAACTTACTTTGTTCTTTGCTGGTCTATATTTTAGTGAGAGGAATGTGAAAGGGCAAAAAAAAAAAAAAAAAGAGGATTAAATTTAGGAATTCTGCATGTTGCCTGGGAATTACAGGGAATATTCAGAGTATGAGGATTATTTTGAAATTAAAACATCACAAGTTTATTTCAAACTTTCTTTCTGTTTGGTAGGAGATGCCATAGAAAGCAATGAGATAAACAGTGATGTAGATGTACTCAGACATACTCTGATGAACATGTCACCAGTAGCTCAAATGTAGAAATTGACATGTTCTTTAACAGCAGAGAGTTAAAGGTATCTGAGTGCATTATAATATTCATACCTAATTTTAATAAGTTAAACACTTATAAACTAGTTTTAAATTCTATAACTAATTAATCTCAGTTCATTTGAGAAGGTAAATCTTTACCAAGCATACTATTTATGTTTCCTGTTATCAGTGCTTGGACATCTGCACCAGGGACATTGGTACAAACTAATAGTCTGATTCCGAGGTAGAGTATAAATAATCGTTCCTTAGGCATCCTGGAATTTTCTTCCTAGTAAGCTAGTGCCTTCTCATACTCTCTAGAGATAAAAGTGAGAGAATGTGACTTACCTTTTTCATCAAAAGTAGTTCTTTTCCAGAAGAAATATAGTAATGTTAAGACTTTTTTTCCTTTTCTGTCTAGTTGACTGTTTGCATGATTTATGATCTTGTCATGCTGCTAACAATCTGAACGTAGTTTTCAACATTCACTCTCTCTGGTTTTTAGTTTACACAACTGTTGTTGAGTCATCATTGGACACAATCATCACCTCACAGTAGATCAAAATTACCAGCTGCCTCTTCTTTTCTATTTTGCTTTCATTTACAAATTGTACTTTAAGTGTGGGTTAGGTCTTAATCTAGTACTAATAAGCACTTACATCTCAGAGTATTTCTCAATTTTTTCTCTGAAATGAGAGAGATTTTATTATTAGAAACCATATTCAGGAGAGTTGTATGTAGAGAATAAGATTTCTTTCTTAAAATGTAAATCAAATGGACTGCTTTTAAAAGTAGAGAACAAGCATCTCTAAAAGGGCAACCCTCAAGCAAATTTTCCCATAATTTTCCAGATTTGTCTAAAAATTACTTTGCAGGAATATCTGCACATTCTTCCCCCCCACCACCCTCCGTTTTTTTCCTTTACTTATTTCAGTACCTTCATGAAACAAAGCATATAAAAATATTCCTAGCTGAAACCATACTCCCATATTTTATTAGATTACAAACTCCAGAAGATGAACTGGGATCTTGTTTTTTTTTCAGACTGCAGATTTTCTGTGAAAAAAGATCTTTCTGTGCTATTTTTCAAGTCCCTCAAACCATTTATAATCTATGAAATTATATTTTTTTTTAAGAAAAGGGTTCTAAACCCAGTCAATTCTCTCATACCACATATTGTCTGACAAGAAACAACTGTGACTATTTAAAATTTCCTCAAAGTGATTGTTTTAATGAAGGCATATTCAGAATAGTTGTCAATAGTTTAGGAAAAGAGCAGGAAGAATACACAGTGTGCCTGTGTATGTGTGAAGGATGTATACAGTCAGTCAAGGAATAACTAAACCGTAATTATAGCTAACATGCTTTCCATCTATTTATGCACACAAACTCTTATGCTTATACATGAGTTTCAGAACAAATCTGCTTGAAGGCAGAAAACTACTCTGCTTTTATTCTTTGCAGGAATCAAGCTAATCAGTTTTAATCGTGGTTGCCAACTTCTAGGTTGTCCTTCACATTTCACTGGCCAGCTAACAATAATCAGCACACATTACTTACATACGGCTCAATCCTAATTACTCTTCTCAGCCTACAATACAGACAATCAGAGACGCATGATCTGAATGCTGACTCACTTTTTAAGCTTTAAAAGTTTTCTCAGCTTCTCTGCAGACTGATCTCCAAATATACCAAACAGAATCAGAGTGGGTACAGCAGATGACTGTAATACAAGTGTATGGGGATGCAGGGCCTTTATTTGGAGTACAGAACATACTCTTTCCAAAATGATAGAAAATTTATTAATTGAAATAAGGTGTCTATTTTCTTTCTTAGCTCTAGATAGATTCAACAGTGAACTAGAAGGTTGTAAAAGAAATTACATTATCTTTGAAAATGTAAAAAGTGTGTATGTACTTCATCCAGAATCTATTTATTAGAGACCAGAACAAGACCTCTGAATGGAATGTCTTTTCATATATTTCTAGAGTTGAGCTGTCATATCTGCTTCTCATGCTAGCCACTGGGATATATTCTGTGGCTTTCCCCATTTCAGTTCTGGATGAAAATTTTTCAAAGTGCTAATTTTTTTCACTACTTATTAATTGAATTGATAACTTCATAAACCTTGATAATATTGGGAAACTTTGTAATATACCTATTAAAGACACAGAAGAATAGCTGCAGTGCTTGGTTATCTGATACATGAGAAATTTCTTCTTGAATATTTTGAGCTGATTACACACTCTATAGTTAAGAAAGGGCATAAATCCTGGCTCTGACTAACACTTAGCAGGAAAAAAATCTCTGATGATTTTAAAATAAGCATTTCTCAGTTTATGGCTAAGAATATTTGGACTGAAGAAGGTACAGATTTTCAGAAACAGAAAGCAAGGAATATAGGGGAGGAATGAACTGACATAATTTGTTCTTCAGAGAAAATGGCAAAACAATGTAAAACATGATGTGGTTCTTTGAGTTGAAATGCTATTAGAATGGTATTTCAGTTCTGTAACTTTTGTTAAAGACAAAATGGAAGTATTCAGCAGCCATGGATCTAATCTTAAAAGGAAACAGAAATTTCTATGAAAGTAGGAGTTTACAGAGTAACACAGTTAAGAATTTCTGAAGAAAGAAACTTTTTTTAAAATAAAGAAGGTTAAAGGGAACACATTATGCTTATTTAAATAATTTCTCCTCTTCATGGAATCAGCTTTAGAAACTAAAACAGTAACAGAAACCCTTATTGATCTCAATAGGTTTTCTGGAAATCTTTCAATGTATATGGAAACAAAAATAGTAAAAGTAAGATGTTCTTTACTTGAGCATCTCTCAAAAATCTTTTCCTTGAATTTCCCTCTTAGCTTGCCAGAGAACTTGATCCAGCCTTACAGGTGTGATGTGTGGAAGAAAAATATGTTTTTCAATGCTCTCTGTGTGTTAGTGTAAAAATAGAACTAAGGGCCCTTAAATGACTCATGGAACATACCATTCTTCTTGAAAGAAATATTGTAAATTAAGTCTGGCAGAGAAGTTAAGAACTCTTCAGGACAAAGCTACAAAAACATTGCATTCTAGAGAGAAAATATTACATGACAATGCAGAAATGGAAGCAAAGGCTTCAAGAGATCTTCCAGTAAATATGTGAAAGCTGTGAACATTCAAAATTTGATATAGCCATTCAGATTCTTAAATCATGTAAGTTGCCAAAACACAAACTCTGTATTATTCCATACAATTTTTTTTTCCCAGAAAAAGAAACCTGAAAAACTACTTTTGTTTGATTGGTTTTATTATGATTTTAAATAACATTTGCAAGCTGAGTTTGTAGGAACCATGAAAATAAAGAAGGAAAACTTGTTACTCATAAATGGTATCTAGCAAAGTACTGAACAAGTAGTTGAAAAAATTAGTCAGGTCTTTTTTGATGTATAATTATTTCTTGTTTTAATTTTATGGGACCAGAATGATGAAGGGCCAGAAAGTCCTGAATTCTGAAGTACTGAATGCCTTCTTTGCCTCAGTCTTTACAAGCAAGATTAATTTTCAAGAATCCCAGGTCCCAGAGACCAGAAACAAAGGATGGAGCAAGGAAGATGTATCCTTGGCACAAGACAATCAGGTCAAGGAACATTTCAGAAAATTTGACATACATAAATCCATGGGATCTGCTGGAATTAATCCACAAGTGCTGAAGAAGCTAGTAGATGTTGTTGTAACAACATTACTTTCAGTAATCCTTGATAAATCATGGTGACTGAGAGAAGTATCTGAAGACTGAAGGAAAACAAATGCCACTCCCACCTTCAGAAAGAGAAAGAAAGCAGACTCAGGGAACTATGGTGTCAGTCAGCCTCACCTTAATTCCTGGGAAAGTGATACAAGAGCTAATCATGGAATATTTTTTCCAAGTGTTAAGGAAAAAAATTACTGGGCTTTTTTTTACCCTCACAGACTAAGTGGGCAATAATCTGAGGTATTCCTACTGGGTTATAATTTTCTGCTGTGTGTCTGAGTGCCCTTTCACCTGGCTGGTGCCACAGGTCCCTGTGCTCTTTGTTGTGCAAAGAGTTGGCACCAGTTCACTCTTTCCTCCAGCTCCCAGCATTTCCTGCCACCCAGAGCTCAGCCTGGAGCTGTCACTGCAGCTTGCACACCAGGCTACCTGTTCTGAATATATCCTTTAACACAGGTACATGAAAAACAAGAAAATCATCAGGAGTAGTCAGCATGGGTTCCCAAAGAAGGAACTCATGCTTGACCAATTTGATAATTTTTTTTGACAAACTGGCTGGCTTGGTAGAAAAAGGGAGGGCCCATATATGGAGTATTTTCCCAGTTCCATGATCTCTAGGTAAGAAAGACATAAACATACTGGAGAAAGTACAGTAAAGAGCCACAAAGGCGATGAAGGGACTGCAGCACCTCTCCTATGGGGAAAGACTGACAGAGGTGGGACTGGTTTACCTAGAGATCAGAAGGTTCAGGGGGAATCTTATCAATGTATATAAATACTTGAAAGGAGAGTGCATGGAAGATGGAACTAGACTCTTCTCAGTGGTGCCCAGTGGTAGGCCAAGAAGTAGAGAATAAAATGAAACACATGAGGGTCTACCTGAAAATTGCGGAAAAATATTTTACTCTGGCACAGATTTCCCAGGGAGATTGTGAAGACTCCACCCTTGGCAAGTGGCTCTATGCAGCCCTGCTTAAGCAGAGGGCTGGACCAGATAACCTCCAGAGGGCCCTTCCAACCTCAACCATGCTGTGTTTCTGTGATGACTGATGATTGTAAGGGGGAATTCATTTTTTTAAGACATTTAGATTTTACTTTACAATAGATGAGCTGTAAGACTTCCTAAGAATCGTTAAATAGTATGTTAAACTAGATAATTGGATGATAGGACTTTTCTCCTATGAGAACCCTCAATTGCAATTTTACTGTTTATGTGCCAGATTGATATTAAAGTCATCTCTGACAGTGGTCCCAGCAATTCTCAAGTGTAAGCTTAGGGGACTACTACAGAACTGTATGCCTGTAAGATTTGCTTTAACACATGATCATTTGAAAAAGTCATGACAAGCATTTAATTGAACTGTGTCTTATTTTAGTTTCAAAAATTCATTTTCAAGGTTGTCTAAATGGCTTAGAAATATGGTGTGAACATTTGCCCTGCTGGTATCTAATCTTCTGAAAGAAATTCATGAATCTGGCCACTAACGATTTGAGGACAGCTCTCCTTTCTTATCTTGTACTTGTCAACGTGCTTGGGACAATTTCCATTTGTTTCTAAAGCCTGTCCACGTATAATTAGATCTGAATCCCACTGCTTTAGGTGATATTTTGGCAAGCTGTTTGAAGCTGTTAAGGATTGTCCTCCCTTTTTATCTTGAAAGAATGAGTACAATGTCCAAATTTTTTTTATATTTTGCAGGTAATATATTTTGACTGTGATAACAGTATTGTAGAAAGTGGCTGAAGAAGATGCTTAAGTATAGCCTAAAGCAGATTATATACATAGAGATACATCTGTCAGCTGTATTACTGATTTAATGCATAGATTACACAATTTGTCCTTCCAAAAATGTAGGGTAGTAGTGGCTCAGTCTTTCAAAAAAGTCTGACTGCTCCCATTAGTACATGACAGGGAAACTGACAAACCTATACAGTATGTGCAATTACACATGAACTTTCAGTGAATTGGGTATGATTGTGAAAACAAATGACTTCTTCTAAATAGCAAGTCTTTACTGCTATGGTGTATCAGAAATACATTTCTGTTATCTGGAAATAAAGCCTGAACAGGAGTTGTATGATCACTCTAAAAACTGAGACCCCAGGATATACTCAAGATGAGCAATCCTATGAAAAAATTCATATCAAAAGCAGTGAAGATTCTACTTCCTTATATTGCTTTCTACCTCCAGGATATATGGGCTGACTCAGCCAAGGAGGAGATATGTGCAGAGCAATTTAATTGCTTTCTTACAGCTGTAAAAGACATGGAATTTGTGACATAGTCCAATTTCTTTCTGTTTGTGGCTTCCATTCTCCATTACTGTTCCACAGGAGGAGGATCTAATTTAAGATATTTTGCTCCCCATCCTTTGCAAGATTTTATGACACCCTCAGGTGTGCTGATTCAGCTGTGTGGCCTTGCTCTACACCAGACAAGTATGAAAAGTCATTTTAAGAGTAAAACACACTATATCTTTTTATTTATTTCACTGAATCATTTCAGGAAATGTAGGTTATAGTAAGGTGACACAGCAAAGGAATTGAAAAGGGATTGTAATCTTTCCTGGGGAACAAGCAACTGTGGAAACCAAAAAGGCAAAACCCTCCAAATTTTCAAGTGCTTTTTGTTGTGTTACTAATATAAAGCCATTATATAATCAAGAAGAGAGGCTTTTTCGTATAAAATTCATTCTTAACACTTGTTATGCTGTATACACAATGTGAATATACTTTTATAGTGTTCTATAGTGGGAGAGGTTGGGGTATTTGTTTTGTTTCAAAGAACTAAGAGGAGAAATAAGTTAGTTTTTTGCAAGTGAACATCATTCTTGTCTGACTGGCAATAATAACAATCTTCCTCTAAATAAAAAGAAAACCTTTCACTCATCTAGAAATTTTCTTTCTGGATTGCTTTCTAAGAATTAATAAATACTGGTCCATTAAAATCATTGGTACCGTGTTAGCTCATCTTAGCTGAAATATGGTGCACTTTTATACTGAACACTTTCTTTCTTACTCTCCTCAGGTCTTTGTTTGCTGAGCTGTTTCTCCCTTTCTGTTGTAAAGTTTTGCTAAAGACTTGTATATGTGGAAAAATTCTAGTGTTGAGAGTTTTACTTTATTTTGAGTCCTTTAAAAATTCTTTTCTGTGACTCTTTTTTACATATTCTTATGACACAGGAGGATTGTCTTCTGACCCTATGCCCCGCTCTTCCCATTAAGTAATGGAAGACTGCAATGAGATCTCCCCAGAGCTTTCTTTTCTTCAGACTGAACAACCCTAGCTCCCTCAGCCTGTCTTTATAGCAGAGCAGCTTTATCCCTCTGATCATCTTTGTGGTCTCTTCTGGACTCACTCCAATATGTCCATGTCCTTTTTGTGCTGAGGACTTCACAGCTGGACAGGTGGGGTTTCACGAGAGTAGAGTAAAGGGACAGAATCATGTCACAGATAGAAATTTGCCTTGTAAGTTATTGCTTGAAAAGTCTCTGAGCTTCCAGAAATGTTCTAACTTAAATACAATAGAAAATTTTATGAGAACATCATTAAGCAGTAACTGGCAAAATTATGCTAGAAGATTAGACAAGAACATCTGTATTGCATAAAATGTTTATTGGAGAAAACACACTACATACTTATCATTCATGTTTCATACTACTTGAGAGTTGCTAAATGATTAAGGAAAGTGAATCATGTCATAAAGGCAGAAAAATATATATTACCATAAAAGTAATTCTGAATAATCATATATAATGAGAGCTGAACCTGGGGAAGACATCTAAAGTAATTTTCTCTGTGGTGCCCAGGTTTTGGGGTTTACAGTGTATATTCTCATTTTTAAATTTCAAGATGTGCTAAAAAATGACCATTCTGAAGCATGAAGCCAGTGAAACCAAGCATTACAGAAAACCAGTATATTAAAAAAATAAACAGTTTAGGATACAGTCAAGCCAATTTTATATCTCAGATTACTAAACTTCTTTGAAAAATGCAGGATTTAAGGTTTGTGACCTGACCTCATGTTAGTACCCCATAGAATCCTGCTTCTTCATGATGGTTAAAAAAAACCTCAAAAAAACTGTGAAAGAATACCTCAGTAGATGATCAAACATCCTGGTATCACATGTCTGTGCAAATTCCAGGTCTCATGACTTTGTAAACTATTGACTGATTTACAATGAACTCTAGGAAGAGTCTTGTTTAATACTTCTTAGTTATTGTTTAAATTCTGTAGATAAAATTGGATTGTATTTCTAGTTTTACGAAAGATCATTCAGTATAAACAGCAACGCAAAGGATCAAAAAAATTTTCATGTAGGACAACAGTATGGACAATAAATGATGTAGTTTTATGGCAAAAGTTATCTAGTTACTTCCTCTTCTGGGTCACCTGTGGGCCTTATTTCATACAATGAGACTTCTAATTCAGAATAAATGCAAGATATGATAGTGAAATACTGATATTTTCAAAAGTGAGTTGCATCTTTCTGCCATGAGCCAGCATACACTGCAGTTCCTTATGCTATGAACTACCATTTGGGGGTTTTGAAACTTTGGAAAACAAGGCTGACCTTTTTTGCTATAGATGGTGAAAATTGGTGTTTATAAATAGGTACTGGAGGATCAATTAATATGTACTCAGGAAACAAGAAATAGAGGTTTATAATGCAAGGTCAATGTCTTTTCTTCCCTATCGATTTTTCTTTCCATCGATTCATACCATTGATAGTGCTTTCCTTGAAACCTGCTCTCAAGGTAGCCTACAGTGTCAAGATGAAAGTGCTTTTCTCTGTCCTTTTAAAAACACACTAGCTACATCTTCACACCTTCACAAGTACTACTTTTCTACAGCAAGTTTGCACCATAAAGGGTGCATAAAGGGAAATAAAGATTTGATCAAAAACATCATTAGAATTGCATTAACAATATTCTACATTTCGCACAATATCATAATGCCCTTTTAATTTCTTAAGAATATTCTCCTCAAATTTCTCTAACTCTGAAACTGCCTTTACTGTGCATTTGAAAAAAGATAATGAAGATTGGAGTTTGGTTGAAGAAGAAAAGTGGAATTAACATTTTATGAGGTTTTTCTATCTGTTAATTTTCATAATTTTTCAAACAGTTATCTACACTGTACAGCTGAATAAAACTCTGTGCACAGAATCAGAGAATGGGTTGGGTTGGAAGGGACCTAAATGACTATATAATTCCTGCCATGAGCAGGAAATACTTTCCACTTGAATAGGTTGCTCAAAGATCCATACAGCATGGCTTTGAACATTTCCAGGGATGGGACATCCACAATTCTCTGGGCAATCTCTTCTAGTGCCTCACCACCCTCACAGCACAGAACTTCTTCCTCATGTGTAAACCAAGCCTACCCTCTTTCAATCTGAAGGCATTCCCGTTTGTCCTGTCACTGCCTGCTCTATATGGAAGCGTTCAAGGCCCAGTGACTGAAATATCTTTTTTTCTCATAGTCATCTAGTGTGAGTTTTAGGAAGTCCACATCAGACTGAAGCATAACGAGAGTGTTAAGACCTAGGCAGTAAGTTTTACTGCCATGGAAAGTAACATGTACACAGCATTAGGAGAAGCATGGGGCTTTTAAATACAACTAGAACTGATCTGCCAAATCATAAAAGAGAAAAAAAAAGGGGTGAAGTACAGCCCAATGACCTTCATATTTGGAAAATGTGAACATTTCACATTGCAAAAATATAAAGCATTTTGAGAGATTTCTGATGTCTTTGGTTTATCATTTTGGCATGACAGACATATGACAGTTGTTGGAGGCAGGTAAACAGCCCTAATCTTTTGAGGTGTCAGGAAAACTGACAGAATTCATAAGGGTTGCATCCTTTTCTTGCATTCCAACTTTGATTAAAAATTCAAGGATATTTTCAAAGCTTCTTAACAAATCTCAGAGGAAAAAGTTTACAAAAGATCTCTAATTTTAAATTATTAATTTTTCATCCCTTTCTGTGTTCAGTAAACCCACTAGGACAGAAGTCACACGACATAATTTTAACCATCTAAAAGTTAGGTTTCAAATTAACTATATTTTCCCTCACACTGACCATCACCTAGAGAGGCAATGCACCCCAACTAAAATAAGTATCTAAAATACACTGTAGACAACCATTCAACTTTCCATTTTTTTATCTCACGTGTCCATTTTGCAGTCAATATGAATTTCAAGTTGATTTTTTTTCCTGCATCTTCCGGAGAAGTCCCTGAAATAAGTGTTTTTAAACCAGTAATATTCATGGTGTGTCAATCCATTTCCATCAAATCATCCAGAAAAATGTGTGAAACCATACAGTATTTTTGCTTTCTTTACTTTTGTTTTTGTTAATTTTATGCTTTACAACATGAGAGTTTAAATCATGAGTTAGGAAATTTTACTCTGACACCATGTACTGTGCTAGTGAAGCTACCCTGGAGCACAGCAGATGCCTTCTGGCAGAGCAATATGAAAACTCCACATAGACATATCAGAGATACCACAACCACCAGTGTTCAACATACACACAGGCACACACAAAGTTCCCATGTTAACTGGAAACTCCTACATAAAGAGTCAAACATTTGAGCAAAACTAGTTAGTTATTACAAGAGTGTAATATTTTCTTGAAAAATGATTTAAGGCCTTGATCGTGACAAACAAAACATGCCTTCTTGACTGCTTTTAAGCCTTTGAAACAACTCTTGTTCTACACTGTGTGTAAGGCTAGATGTTTTTGAGTTTAAATGCCATGCATATCTCTGTCAAAGATAGATTCCATTTACACTTAAAAAACGAAATTACAAATTTTATACTGTTGCACATCCATGTTTTTTATTGTTACCAATGTCAGGTCCAAAATATATATTGTTCTAAATAGGCAGAGTGTAAATGTCAAACATTGCTTGCATCAGTAGCTGCAGAACAATACAAATATTCTCTTTTCTGTTTATCCAAGCCCTCATTCTCTGAAGAATTTTCGTCTTGGTCTGGTTTGTATTTTCCAGTTGGATGAAGAGAACTGCGGGTAAGAGTCTTTCATTAGAGGCATGTCTGATTTAATTAATCTTTAATTATTGTGCAAAACAAATGGAAGGATAGCTTCGATCAGCAAATTCATTTGCCACATTTATCAACTAGCTGATCTTTATCACCCACCCAGATGACAGTAAATCAAATGCACATCCCTTTTCAATTCATGAAGCAAATGATTAAACTGTCCGTAAGAGTCCCTATCCTAACTAAATCTAATTGTGTGTGAATAATCAGTTAAGCTGTGTGATGAATGTGCCATCATAGAATCTAGTCTGTAACCAAATCATATTTTGAATCATACTTGCTTTAAAAGGAACACTCTTAAACTCCGGTGTTTCTTCTTCCTCATTTACTGATAGATAAATATGTAACATATTAATTACCTTACTGTGCTTTGCCTTCTCCTTCTCCTTTTATATCAGCTTTAGGGGTTACTTTCACTTGAGCTTTATAATTGAAACACATTCCAAACACATAGATATATACCTTATTAAAAATCATCCTGAGCACAAGAAGTATTGCAGTATTTCACTATAAACACTTTATTAGTCCAAACCAAATTTAAATATTTTCCATTGCACATCTTTAATTCTTAAGATCACTTTTACTTGACTAGATATGGCTTCAACTCAAAATGAAGAAAAAGGTATTATAACTCTATTTGATTATTGCGGGATAGAAATGGTACACATTCTCCTTCAGAACACATTTCTTGATATCTGCTGTTCTTAAACATTTATGAACCCAATCTTTTTTTCACCTGGACTTCTATGATACCATATTTAAGGTTTCATGAGACTTTTGTTCATGGACAAAATTTCATTTAGTGGACTTAAATAAGGATTTCAAACCTTCAAGGATTTGTTCCCCAGTATGTAATTAAATAATGAGGAGCTAACATGACAAATAAGCACCTAACCTTAACTGATACTGCAGTGTATTTAGTTTTTTCAAGTGTGCATATAAAAACAAGATCTTTTTTCCTTACTTCCCATCTTAAAAATAGTTTGAGATGTCTGTTGACCTAACACATTGAAGAAAGAACAAAAAATTTTTAATTATTTTTATTTAATTTGTTATCTAAAACCAAAGAATTAACTGCAAGGGCCTTGAAATCACTAAAAAATAAAAAACTTGAAGAGGAAAAAATATTTTATATGTTGATTCTTTCTATATACAAAGGTGAAAGAGAGAAAATAGGATTCATGTAAACCCTTCGAAAATGCAAAATCCCAATGTACAATAGATGTACAATGTCCTGGATTTGTTTTCATTTGTGTTGTTGTTGTTATTATTAATAATAATATTAATCATCATCATAATAACCATTATTCAATATGGGTCATCTATTTGGAAGATGCCCTTCATGACAATGCAGTTGATTAACTACCAGTTTCTACCATGGTAATGATATGTTTGGGTGAAATGTGTCCTTATCTGAAACAGATTCTGTAGCTATCAATGAAAATGCACCCATCAGATAACAGAATGTGAAAAAACAATCCTTTCAGCCAGTTCGCTTCAAGAGCTTCACTGGTTTAAATCTTTTCCATATCTGAGCTGCAGCATATTTCAGATAACTAGATGCCATCCACAGCCACCCTGATGGATCACCAATGACAGGTCTCTTATACATATGCACAGAACTAGACAATGAAATAATGAAAATGTCTTACTGTGTCCCTAGGGTAAATATACTAACAAATGAAAATTTAAATATATATTCAACTGAATTTAAAAGATGCTTCATTAACTCAAGGAATTATTTATTCCCTGCAATCTGGAATCATTGTAATACCATCTTTGATTTGTGTGTGAGTGTGAATGTAAATACTTATTTCAAACTAGAGACTTACAGATTTTCATTACTGAAGT
Organism: Rhipidura dahli; assembly: GCA_013399225.1. NCBI lineage: Eukaryota > Metazoa > Chordata > Aves > Passeriformes > Rhipiduridae > Rhipidura > Rhipidura dahli. Next base: position 67,194 of record VXAC01005208.1, on the reverse strand, counting down.
ATTTAATGGGACAGTTTGCCAGGCTTTTTTTAAACAACATATGAAGTGATCTCATTAAATTATTAAGCAAGTGGTTTGATTATGCCAACTTTCACATCTAACTGAAAAGCAGATGTTTTATTGGAAAACATATTGCTTAGTAACAGATTAAGACCTAATGACAGTTTAAAGGCTAAAGGCATTTGGATACCAAAACACTTTAGTTACAGATTTATGCAGTTTTACAAATTTCACAATTCCCTGTTTTGTGGGAGAGAAGTAGGAGACGCTGGTGTGATGCCTGGACAGATCATGGGATTTCCTGGTCTCTCTTCTGCTGGGTTATCTAAAGGTAGCAGAGAAGATCTTGGCTCCAGGTTCCTGGGCTCCTGGCCACCTGCCCCCATAGCCTGTCAGGTACTTTGAGTACCCCTGACATTGAATTTTCGTGACTTACAGTTCTGGATAGGGAAAACCTTGTTAGTGAGTAGATCATTCAAATTATACTTTCTTTTTCTCATTTGCTGTTGCCATTTTTGGCACTCACAGTCTGTTTCAAACACATCTGGTCACATTTTCACTTGTTAATGATCAAAATGGTGTTTGCAGAATTTCATTATTTATTTTATTGAACACACCAAAACTATTAATTTGCTTGAGGCATCTGGCTGATCATGTTTTATCTACTGCTATGAAAGCAAAGGTTCTACAGCCTGTACTAACCATACCTGACTTGCTCATTGCTTACAAGTATTTCTGTGCCTTTCTATGCAGGAAGGTAGCAGATAAACAGGTGATGTACTTCCAACTGCCAAGACCCCGTTCAAAAGATAAAAATAGATGAGTCTCTTTTGTTTTCAAGCTTAATGAAACATATATATGTATTTGTCTGTTCTCAACAGAGGGTGAAAATTGAATTAATTTGTTAACGTCTCAAAAATCAAATGAGACCTTCACAAAAGATGGATGGATTTCATATGAAGAGATAGGGAAAACCAAATAATTCTTATAAGGATCCCTTACAAGTATTTTGAGAGAAATATCTTCTTTAAAATTGTACAAAAAATAGCAACTGCTTTGCAATGCCATGAACACCATCTGCATGTAGCAGAAACTCCCAACAGCCTGCAAAAACCTCCCTTATTTCAAATATCATCTTTCACTTAGATCTGAGTATTTGGGGGGTGGGGATGTGAGTGGGGTATCAGTTATTCCCAATATAATCTGTGTCACTGAGATAAAAATCTTTCTCTGAAGAGGAAGATTGTGTTTGTCTTCCCCAAAATAGATAAAGGTTCAAACTGTCCTAAGAGAAAAAGTAGTTATTCAACAAAGAGTTGGGTGCTTAGGATTAATCCACATTAGGATTTATAGTGAGTCCGCTACAGAAAACCAGGAAATGGGTCTCCCCTCTGGCCCCTTTCCTCAGTGCTGTGTTCAGGGATAGGAGACCACTCACAAGCTCTGCAGCCCTTGTCTGAATAAAAGAGAGGACCTGAGCTCACCTGGAGAAGTATCTCATTCAGATGCAGTACTGGCCTGTGCTGCTGCAATTACAAAACTTAATCTAGGGCTCTGTTGAACTGTAACCCTTGTGGAAGTTCTTTCTTTTCTTCTTTTTCTTGTTTTTTATTGGTCACAGGAAAAGGTAATGCACACCTTAAAGCATGTGTATGAGGACTGAGTTCTAAAAATACGGGAGAAATCATGAATTCTGTGACAAAATAAAAATGCAAAATGTGTGTTGCTGGAAACAAGATTTTCCCTGTGTCTCTTGGCATGTAAGAGAAATACAGTTACAAGCTTACAGTAGGCCCTCGAAGATTATGATCTACCAGGACACATCCACACAGGCATTTTGCAAATGTTGGCACTATAGTTTCTGATTAGCAACTGGACATCAGCCTCTGCCAGAGGATCATTGCCTGAATGTAATTGTATTTCCATGTAATAACAGTAAGCTGAAATAGCCACTCTGAGTCAAGCTCAGGCAAGGATATTGGAGTTTTCACTTGTCCTGTTGCACTATTTCACAGAGCTGGATGGGATGGGTTAAATACCCCAATATGACAATTTATGCTGTCTTCCATTTTGGAGACGGGTCTTTTCTAACTCAGTTGGAGCATGGGCAGAGAGCAGCCTCAAATCTACACCACAGAAAGAGTAAGTCAATCTTTGAAAGGTTATGTGAACATATTGAAATATAAAAATTTTAAAAATGTTTCACACAGAATAAAATATTACTTTTGTATAATCGTATACATATAACCTATATGACTGAAGTAAAAAACTATCAGAAGTGTAACCAGAGGAGTAATTTTGATTTCTTTTAGTAGAGAAATGTGTTCACATCCTATTAAAGAATGTTTGATACCTCTGCACCCACAGCTTCTGAACAAAAATATGTGGTTTTCATAGGTAACTGTTCTTAAGTGCAAAGTAGTAGTTTCCATATTGATAAAAACCACTTAAAAATAAACAAATTCTTCAAAGTAATTGGTGAGCTATTGAAAATGGTTGTGTGAAACTTTATATAGGGATATTTCTTTACTTGCGAGTTAGTGTGTTGGTACAATTAGAAAAAATATAAGCAGTGTATGAATGAGGGTTCTGTATCATCCCTCTTCATTAGTTTTGCACAAATGTTGCAATCACATAAGGCGAGGTACCGAAAAGTTATGCTTGGCATATGCAAAGCTGCCAGGAACTACGTATTCTTTTCTTCAGAGAGATCTTTCAGACTGACATATTCAGCATGGCTGCCCCTTCACTTCCACCCTCATCTTCACTGGGACAGGGGAAGAAAATAGCAAGAGCAAAAGTAAGAACACTCTCGACCCAAGATAAGAAACATTCAATAAATGAAGGACTGGGGCGGGGGGGAAAAAACCAAATGAATATACAACAGCAATTACTCACCACCTCTAATGGCAGATCAGTGCACAGCCAAACTCTGAGCAACAACTGTGCTGGAAGATGGTTATGATGGTTGTGCAGGACATCATGCAGTATGGAACGTGCCTTCGGTCACTTCAGTTTAGTTGTCTCAGCTCTATCCCCTCCCATAAGCTTTCTCACACGTAGCCTAATTGCTGAAGGAGCAGGTTGGGTAGAGAGAGAAAAAGACTTGTCATCAAGCACTGTTCAGCCACAGCCAAAGTACTGGTGTGTTATCAACACTGGTTTACTTGCAAACCCACAGTTATGAAGAAAGTTAACTACATTCCAGTCAGAACCTACAGTCATAATATGGTGAAATGTCTTTTGTAAAAAACTTTTTGCATATTACTATTATCAATTAAACCAGTGAAAAGTTGGGAGGGTTTTGTGCCTATGAAGTTGGGGTTTTTTTTTGTTTTGCTTTGTTCTGTGAAAGACAAGATACAAGTGAGTGGTACATTCTACTAGCCAACATTAGGGATCATTCTATTCAATTTGCCAGGATTGTTGATTCATCATAATAGTTCTGTCAGATTGTATCAACCAAAATGGCTCTTGAAGACAGGTACAGTAACAAAGTGATGCAGATGAATAAATTATCTACTCTAGAAATAAATAATCAAATATGAAAAGCTTCTTGACATGTTCCTTGACAGTAAAGAAAATATTATGTGATGATTACACTCCAATTCAATAGAGGCAGAAAACTGACCTATAAAATATTTAACAAACCAATCCAAGTGAAACATGACCAGTCTCACTGGTGTATGTGAAAAACTGAATTACTGCCTTTTCAAATTAATCAGAAATACTTCAGTATGCTCTTTTAATCGGAAGGTCATTTTAAAGATGACAGGCAAGTGTTCTTTCTATTTGGGCAAATATTTGAACTTACAACCTTGTTGTGTTTGTATAAAACTGTGTGCATTGTCCTTGTGTAAGTACTTTTCTCTGTGACCTTTTCAAGCATATAGCAAATAAATCTTTCCTTAGCTTTAAAGAGGCTGTCATAACAACACCACAGGGCTCTTGGCATGCTGACTAACAATTTCAAAACAGTCTAATCAATTTGGAAATATTTTTCCTTGAAATTAAGAGGCGTTGGTAGGAAATGACTAATCAGCTTTAATGGCTGCAGTTTGGGAATTTTACTATCTTTCCCAGTTGCATTTCCATAAAGTTTTATAAATAAGAAATATGTATCAGTTTTTATTAGGATGAGACTAAAGTGAAAATATGCAGTAAAGAAAGGACTCGTGCTGATATTGTAACATTTTCAGCAAGATTTATTTTGTTGTTTTGTTTCTTTTCTCTTAAACTGACTAGGAATTATCTCATTGACGTTAATTAAAGCAGACTTCCCATCAGAGTAGGGCCTAGGTAAGAATGACATCTCAGTTTGAAAGCCATTCTCTTTAAGGGAAAGGTTCATATGATATTTACTCAAGCCAGGATTTCCAACAGAATCCAGAATCTCAAATTTGTGCTGCATACTTTCTCTGCTCTGGCCCAAATGAGGTTTCTGCTCAGGTTGAGGGACACCTGTGGTATGTTGTCCAGAACTGGGACAGAATCAGGTTTGAAGTACTTAGGCAAGCTGTGAGAGAGGGAATAGAGGGAAAAAATATGTCATAATGGTAATTTCTTTGAGCAAATTTAAATCTTAAAGAAAAAATTGATTTCTTCTGTGTCTTTGTAGCACATTAACATCTGAGTCATGCTGCAGGATTGTGCTTTCTACATGTGATCATAAGAAATTTAACCCAAAAGGTGAGTCTTCCCCTGACATAATAAAGGTCTGGGGTAACAATCAGTAATAGGATACTATCTGTTCTGTGACATGGCTGGTAGGATTAATTGACACTGTCTTCATATGTGTGTGCATGTGTGACTGAAACAGTAAACCTAAAGTAAGTATTTAAAATTAATTACTTGTTCTGAAAAAAAAGGAAAGTCAAGAAAACCAGCTTCTTTGAATCCAATAATACTGAGTGTCAATAATTTGACTGGTGTGATTTTTGGGGTTGTCATGTGCAGATCCAGGAGGTGGAGGTGATGATCCTTGTGGGTCCTTTCCAGCTCAGGATATTCTATGATTACAATTCTGAACTAATTCAGAATGCAACATGGCTAACCCGTGAACGGCACCACGTGTCTAAGAAGTGATAAAATAAAATGGGACCAACCAATTATTTTGGTATTCCTTGGTGTCAGCCTTACCTCCCTTGGAACACCTGTATGAGGAATTCTAACACACATTAGGCACAGCCCAGTCAAAGGACCCATGATGAGATACTTGAAATCCAAACAGATTAGTTTAACTTCACATTGAAAGCAGTGAAAAAATGCTGTACATGAAAAAGGTATGCATTGCAAGCACTGATTTACATCATAACATAATCTCTATGATGCACTTTTAGTCACTATACAGAATATGCATCAAGAACCCATCTGGTCAGAACATTATTGGGTAAAAGCTAAAGCTTGTTGTCCTGTATCAGGGTACTGGGAGGGCTGGTGTCTCTCATGGGCCAGGTGCCTGGGGCAAAGGGACATCCCCATGGGGTGTCAGGACAGGGCTCCATGCCCAATCCCACTGCCAAAAGACAAAGCCAATGGGATGGGCCCTGGCTGGGAGCCTGGCTCTGCCTGCTCCCAGCCTGGGCACAGAGCAGTCCAGAAGCCATGTGGGGGAATTGGGCATCTCCATGGGGATGGAGATGGGCCAAGGATTGGTCCATGATTGTCCTGTTAGGGCATAGCTGGGACAAGGACTGAGAGCTCCAGAGGGGAGGAAAAGAAGTCTTAGGCCAGGGGCAGGAGACAGTGCAGGAAGTTCCTAAGTGTCATTTTCCTTGGTGGTGATTAACACAATCTTGACCTCACCCACATCATCAATTCCAAGCTTGCAAATATGGTGAGTCTTTCACTGTGAAACTAGTAGATTAGTGAAAATTAGGAACACAGCTAGGATAAGGAAATTTATCAGAAGCAGTTTAGCCGAAACTGGGATACCTATGTTTTGTACTGAAAAAGGTGTCAGAGGAGCTCTGGAAAAGCATCTTATGTTTCCAGGAACTCAGAACATGAGAAGCTCACAAATGCACTATCAGAAATTCTTATGTAGTCTTCAAGCTTCTAGCTATATCACTCAACATAAAATTAAGCATAAAGCTATACCATTTTAAAATTCAAGAGAGTTGCTCTAAATTGATTATGGTAATTGGGGGGGATTTAGCTTAGCAAGGAGAGATTCAACTAGAATAGCCAAATTACTATGACTACTTCTAATGATGTCCTAAATGGTCAGCAACTGCCAAAGAATGAAAATTAATTCTATATGTAACAAGTTTTATCACAAGTTGTCTGTTTTAGGTTGTTTTAAATGGAGGAAAAAGTCCCTAGCAGTTTGCAAATCAATTCTTCCTTCCTTGATGGAATTCTGTGATGTTGTGCATTAACTGAAGATCTCTTCTGTGGACAATAGGTCTGATTCTTTAGTGTATTGTTCCTTCTGCAGCTAGCACATTTGCATTTAATTTGCAAAAGAAAATTATCCTAATCTGCTTTTATAGATGTGATTACAGGAGTAGAATATCAGAGGTGGTTTTGTTGTCTTTCCTTCATGAATAGAACAGTATGATTCTGGATTTACTCTGTGGAAATGTAATATGGACCTGATTTTCTATCAAAACAATTTTCATACCCCTGGAAAGAAGCTAGTCCTGGAGAAAAAAAAAGTGGAACAAATGTAGCTCTCCAAACCACCTTAATTATATTTTGACCTATGTTTACTATATCGAGGTTTTCTAACATGGAAAAATGTGTTTCTTTTCATTATTTTGATTAGTGTTAATTCAAATATGCTGAGTTAAATGGCTTTATTCCTTATGCTGTTAAGTGTCACACGTGAAAATGAGGCTGTTAGAAGTAGATTTCAAGCAGGCTGGGTATTATTTAGCAATAAATGGTTCAAAGCAAGTAACTCATCTTTCTGTAATTTGTAGCACCTGGTAGTGATCTGACTTTGGACCTCATCACATACTTTTTCCATATCATTAACCACAACCAGAAGTCACAGATTCTCAGCAATTGAACCAAAGCTTAGAAACAGTGTGACAGACATTAGTTTTAAAAAATGTATTACTTTGAAATACTTTGGCTATATTTATTGCCTTCTGTTTTTAAAAGAATTCAATAAACCTCTATGAAGATTACTGTGGAGGGGAAGAAACACTAGAGCATCACTTCTTGTCCAACAACATCAAATTCATTTTGCAAATGAACTTTACAATATGAAGATTTGAAATGCATGATGGTAGTGTTCAAACTCAATAACCTTCAGATAGAAAGCTGTGGGGTATGATCCATATGTTACAGTCCAGGTAACATAGAAGAATTCTGTACTAAGGAGGGCACGAAAGTTCGTAGTGTCCAAATCAGCCTAGCAGAAAGAAAAAACCTCTCTAAGATGAAAAGGAGTCTCACATCTTTGGTAGTCATAGTCCACATGAACCAGTAGCCTTTTGAGGAAACATTTCTCTATGTGATGTAGAAATTTGTTGTCCACTTTTCAGCTCCCAAAGTTTAAAAATCATTCCTTCCTAAATTTCAGCTTAAGGAAGTTCCTTAGTTAAAGTGGGAAAGGAATATAGAAATAATGAGATTTTCTACACCACCCTTTAAAATCTCCCCATCTGTAAAGTCAAACATTCTTCAATGTAAAAAAAAACAGTGAAGAATTTGTATTATAACCACAATTTAGTAGAACACTTAAACAAGAATCTATAACCAAATTTCATTTAAACAGTTTGAATGCATTACTGTACCCTGAAAATCTTAATGAGAAAGATGGAAGAATGCCTTCCTCCGGCTAAAAGATGGCAAATTAGTTAGACAACTGGGACTCCTATATATACTTCTATTTCCCAATTCTTCATATCTGCAAAGGAAGTTAAAGTGGAATCCTTCAAAACTGTACAAAACCTCCACTTTTTTGACTTTTTTTTTTCTTTTGTGTGTAAAGCTAGTTGTTATTTTTATAATTTTTTATACCCTCCAATCTCAGTACCTGCCAGAACAAAAAAGGCTGTGCATTATTAACCTGAGCCAAATATCGGAAAATCTTTAGGCAATATTCTGTGAAATATTCTGTTCTCTCCAAAGGCCATGGATTTAAATTCTCACAGTATTTAAACTGCTGTTTGCTGGGGAAAAAAAAAAAAAAAATTACTGCTGCAGGCACCACAATGGTGAGGGAACTAACAGGCTCTGCAGCCTCTTTCCCCAGCTCTTAGGAGTTTGGCCATGTTCAAAGTCAACTCTGATTTTGCTCACCTGTATAACATGGGATCAAACTGCTGTGAAAATATAAGCCATGAGAATTTGAGGAGGGAGTCTTGCCTATGTTCTCTTTCCTCTTTTCTTGAAAGCTGTTTTAAGCTCAGGCCCTCGACCTATGTCTGCGTGAGAGTTTTGTGGCATCTCTGCCTATACCTGGCATTGCACCCCACTGTCCCTGACCTGGCCCCACTGACTTGGCTTCCTGGCCATGTGTCCAACCTGAACTGTCACTAAGGACATGGCTGGCATTCACAGGGCTGTTGGCTGACCCTGGTCACTGCCACCAATCATCTTCTGTTCTTGCTTTTGTACTCTGCAATGGTGTCACAGTGGTGAAGCTGATGCCTGCTGCCTGCTGCATTTCCAATTCCTGGCCCCATTCTCCATGCACAGCAGTGCAGGCTTGCTGTTACCTGCTAGTGAAAAGCCCATCTGATGGATTAACGGTTTTGTAGAACTGATTTTAAGACTGGGTATGAAATGATATTTTCCTTTTCTTTTTGATCCTAAGACTGACACAAAGATGACCTGTACTGCATACTGAAAGATTCTATATGTCAAAATAGCTGGCAAATTTTCCCAGATTCTTCTACAACCCTGAGACATCTTTGTTACATTACACCTTGGTATGTTCATCCTTTTCTACTTTTTTTT
>VXAC01005208.1:48182-58242 GCA_013399225.1 Rhipidura dahli | reverse complement strand
TTTTTTTTTTTTGTTCATTTGGAAGTAAAATAAATAGTGCTTCATATATACCATGCTTGCCTAGCTTGAGGGAATACATATTTGATGTTGCTTGAGACACAAAATATTGGAGGACCTTGGAAGCCAGGGTTAATTTAAATCAGTATTTTAATTCTAAAACATCTGTTTATTCCTATTCCCATTTATAAGTCATCAGAAACTTATTAAAACCCCATATTTTTCTCCATCAGAAAAAAAAAATACACTTAAAGCCCTTAGTAAAGCCATTAGTATAGACCGGATTTTCTTCAACAAATATGTTTTTTCAGACGTAGAAAAGCTTCAGTTAAAATTGAAGAGCATAAGAAAATAATTACACAGGAGAGTTTTGGCTGCAAACCCATCATATGACCCCAAGATACCCCCCTCACAGGTTGTCTTTTATATTCCAGCTATGTGCCTAATACATCAGTAAACTGTTTTTCAGTATTTCATCTTGCTGGCAATTTATGTGTATATAAAACTAAACCTGCATTTGGCCACTATAAGACTGAACCCAGAATTAAATACCTTTCCCTCATGTAGGGTATAAAAAACTTGGCAAATCCAGTTTGTATTTCTTTATTCACATAAAGAAGCAAAGCTCTAAAGAAGAAACTAAATGAGACTGTTATATTTGCCAAACTGTTATCTACCAGTTTGGGGAAGTGAAACTGTCTTTCTTCACATGAAATTACCGAAGATTTTATAGCCTATTCCCTGTTTCTGAAGGCTTTTTTTGCCTTTTGTCTTATCTTTTTCAAAGGGGTGTTTTGTTTTGTTTTGGGTTTTTTTTTGGTTTTTTTTTTAGGGAAGGGCAGGGGGCAGTATTTGCTTTCGGTTTAGGGTTTTTGTTTTTTTTTTTTTTTTCCAGTGAAGAATATGATGTCTTAAAATGTGTGTTTCAGGTTAAATGTTTAGAATTAAACAACCAACACCATAATTTATAGTAGCAAGCAAATAAGTTGAAATAATTAAGAGTTAGATATAACTTTAGCATCGCACAGATTTTTGCTGACCTAAATGTTCATCCAAAAGTTAAGTCATTAGTTAAACTTGGTTTTCTTTGACTTCGGAATTGCTACAGAAATGTAGGCTGAAAATGGAGCAAATTTAACTTATTTACACAGATCAGGAAGATGAAGTAAATCTAACCTTTAATGTTGAACCTAAAGAGCAGGAATATTCACCTAGACCTGCCTGATAGGAATCCTCTTTTGTTGAACTTGATGTAGTTCTATGGAATTCAGTTCACACATAAACCACCCAGTATCTTGGCCTTTAGAGACATCACAACATTTTCACCAGTGTATTAAACAAGGCAGTAATATTTGCAGCCATGGTTTGTTTGCCTGGGTTGGTTTTTTTTTTTTTTTTTGCTTCTTTCATCTATACTTCCTCTGATTTCTGTGACTTTTTGGCTGTTATTTTCATTCTCTTGTGTTATTATTTTGACAAAGTTTCAGTTTCCTAGGAATATATACCATGAACAATTTTCATGACCTTATGCAAGAAATGGCCAGAGATTTGTATCACATGAATGGCAAATTTATTAAGATTAGAAATAAAAGTTGACTCAAATAAATGTGTACGTTTTTATAGCTACTGTACCTGATTCCTCTTGTACTGAAATAGGAAAGTCTCTGTTTTACTTTTCTGAGAAAAAAGAACATTGTGAAAAGAACTATGTTCATTTGTCTCTCCATTTGTTGCCTGTGCAAAAGCCTCTGACCACTCTTAATTAGAACTGTATAAACCTGGATACAGTTAATATTCATTTACAATCAAAATATAAAAATATTCATTTCCTTAAGATGTACTTACCATAATGGTATGAATGTAGTAGTGACCAAGTACCTTCCATGACCACACACATTCATGCATCAGCTCTGTAATGTATTCTCTGTGTTAGTCAAACATCAATACAAAGGATTAATTAATTAATAATTTTAGTTTTAAATTGTCTAATTTTTCAGTCTTAGCACTCCCCTCACATTAGTCTCATGTATATCTCGTATGTACTGATGGATACACATACACAAATACATAGACGTTTATGCGTGTGTGTATATATATGTGTGGATAAATTCATATATAGATATTTCATATTTGTAAGCATCAGATTGCTTTCCCAGGTCACTAACAGTCTTCTTAAGACTCTTTTCAAGACGTGATCCATGTTCAGTCCCCTTATGAGGAAAAGAATAATGCTAGGTTTTTTTACTATACTGTATCTTTTAGCTCTTAAGGCTTATTATCTTCCCACAAAACTCTTCTACGTGCCTCAAAATTTCTTTGAAGATGGAGCTGCAGAGCAAGTATCTGGATGTGTAATTTCTTTTCATTTTCAGAATGACCATAGAAAGAGATATTTAATATTAATTTGAATTATTTGATATTAATTTGAACCCTCTTTCTTCCTGCATAGGAAGCAATGAACGAACCTGTTCTTCATCTCTTAGTTTGCTTTTAGACGTAGTTTATTGATTTTTGAAAACACGTTCTGAACAGAGCTTTAGTCCAGTTAAAATATTGATGAGAGATGGGGACCAGATTGTCTGTCAGTTACTTTTATAAAAATGTTTATAATAAATAGTTAGCATTGATTAAATAAAATCATATTCTCCATTGAAGTGTTTTAGGTTTGGGGGGTTTTTCCTTGTTTCCTTTTTATGGCATGCTGTTAAAAAACATAAAAAATTCTGAGTGCTGAAAGGTGTCAATGCCTTGTTGTTATTCTGTCTACAGCAGTGTTTTCAGCATAGTTTGAGCTATGTTCATTTGCAATGTGTTGTTGGGTATTGTAAGACAGGTATTGTGAGACTATTTATTAAATAATGATATTTATATTGAATTTTTAGAAAGTATTTTACTGACTGTGACTATTGCCAAGATATGCATGACCATTCTTGGAAAAAGAAACAGATGACAGTTGCATTTTCAAGTTTATTTTGCTTTGGTTGTCATTTTTATTTGTTTATGATCTTTAATGAGATTTACATGGCTTTTGACAGAATATAAGACAAGTGTATCCTGTGCTAAAATAGTAAAATTTGTGGTTAACAGGCAATACAGTTTCATTTACCTTATGCATAGAAAATATTAATGAGGAATGAACTACAAATCATTCCAGTGTTTTGGAAAGAGAGTAATACATGTCTATGCTCCAGTGCAGATATCCTCAATGCTCCTTGCAGTATTATTTTGGTGTGTGTACTGTGCTTAGTAAATTATTCTAAATATTATTAATACTTTTAAAGTATAACCTAGTGAATATTGTTTCCACAAATTTGCAGTGGGCCATGTGAGTTTTTGATTATTTGAGTATTTTCAAGAAAACAAATAAAATATTCTTTAATTAATTTTCTCATTTATGTCTTTAGATATTTGAGTATTTGAGTATTTTCAAGAAAACAAATAAAATATTCTTTAATTAATTTTCTCATTTATGTCTTTAGATATTTGAGTATTTGAGTATTTTCAAGAAAACAAATAAAATATTCTTTAATTAATTTTCTCATTTATGTCTTAGAAGAGATAAAGACACTAGACTAATACTTACAGATTATTTAGAAACTGTTTATTCCACATAAATACTAGAAAGTTTATTTAGCAAGCTCCACCAGAGTCATCCCTAATTGTTTACCTGTAAGGAGATAATTTATTAAAATATTATTGTTTTCTATTCAGTTTCTATTCTGTGTGTCATGAAGAAAATTTAACATGTTGTAAGTGACAGAGTTTTTTTAGTGTGTAATTCATCAGTGGTCATCCTGGTTGCTGTGCTGGAAATTCGAGTTGTGCAATAATTTAGACATGAATGGAAAATTTATAATTAAACAAGCACATAAAAAGAAATAAATAATTAAATATTCTAAGTTTGACAATGGAGAAAGACATATTCTATAATCCGAAGATAAAACACCTTTACTGATTATTAATTTAGATATTTTCATCAACGCCTATTGAATTAAATATTTGATTAACCATTTTCTGAAATATCAAGTGGGAAATTTGTTATATATTTAAATATATATTTCATATTCATTTTTTTTCTCTTTTATTTTTCCTTGTACAAAATGCATAAATAGGGGTTGACTACAAATTAAATTATTTTACCAGAACAAGTTGACATGTTCTTGTTAGGTAAAACAGAACATCAGATTTATTGCAGTAGTAAATACAATACATAAAAGACACTCTCAAAAATGTTTAAAGAGAAATTTTTTCTTTCTTCCTCTACTTTCATTTAAGTCATTATTATTTTTTATTTTTAATTTTAAGTATCTGATGTTTCTAAATTAACTTTTAAAGGAAAGTGAAGGCTGAAAAATAGGACTCATAACTCATTTTGTCAAGCTGATAAAAAATATATTCATAAATGAAAAGAAACAGCAATAAATTATTACTTTTTTGATTGATGGATTACATTATGTTGTTCAGATACAGTAGGGGTATAAAATAAATCTTACTTTAATAACTGCTCTGTTGGATATTATTATAAATTTCCTAATTAGAAATATATACATGGCTTATAGTACCAGAGGCGTGATTAACTCTTAACATACTGAGAAAATATGTTATCTATCTACACTTTGAGATCTTCTGAAATGCAAAACATGATTAACTAAACTTTTTGACAAATTAAGATTCTTGTTTATACTGTAATTTTTACAGCAATCAAGGTGAAGTGTTGAAATGCAATCATCTGCTATTTTGCATATAGTTATCTTCAAAATGACAACCTCAAAACCCAGATAAAATCTTCTTTGAAATGTTATTTTATATATTGTTCCTTCCTGGTTCAGTAAGGGGCGGTATTTTTTTTTTTTTAGTGGTTCCTAAGTTTAAAATTCATCTCTGAGAGAAACTTTGAAAAAACCCCTTGAAATCGTTACCCTTATTTTATTTAACAAGTTCACAAAATTTATTTATGCTGCACATCTTTGGTGCAAAGATGAAGATCTATTGAGTTTTACAACTGGACATGATAAGATAGCTCTGATTATGAACCATCATATCTGTTGGGAATAGTCTTTTGCATAAAACTTAAGCCAAGTGTAAAAATCCAACTCCAGCATTATTTGACATAGAATTAAGGCATATATATTGATATACATAGATAACAATAGATATCTATGTAGTTTGGTGTCACTACTAACTTAAATCACTTATTTTGCATTAAATTAAGCTGAATTTGAAATCAGAGCTGGGAACTTATTTTTTGCCATTTTAAGATATACATTTTTTTTTTTAATTACACATGACAAAAGGCCTTGTTATAATAATGGTTATTCAAATTTCTCTGATAAATGTAATTAATAACTTATTAAATTAATTTTTATTTTAAAGCAAACCTCTGCAAATAATTTCTGCTGAATAACTTAGAAAAACATTTTTTGCTTGCTTACAAAACTAATTTGTCCATTTCTTTGCTCCTGGTGTCCTAAAATATTGGTTGTAAAAATTTTGCAACTGTCCAAAAAAAAAGAGTTGGTTTGGGTTTTGGTTCGTAACATAAATGTTATTTCTGTTCCTCAGAAAGATAACTGATCTGAGACACTTGGAAAACAGACAGAACTAAGATATTTTAGAAAGCAGGAAAAAGTGGGATTTCTTGCGAACATAGTCCCAAAAAGAAGCATTAAAGAATATCTTAATACCTTCTTATTTTTTTCTCCCAATAGTCTCTAATTTTTTTAGAACACATTTATTATCTTAAGATCCTACCTCGTGGCACTGTAAAATAGAGTTGTCTCAGTATGTTATTTTTCCATACTTGTGCGTGATCTTGAATGCTAATACTGAGTTATGCACTGTTTATGTAGTCTTATGGATAGGTATATCTGACACTTAAGTTCCAGCTCTCTCTAGACATAAAAAACATACATTCTAATCCTGTAAAGCATCTTGATAAATTTGAAAATGTTGGTGTTTCTTTCCAATGGCCTTGACAGAACTTTACGAAATACGAATTACAGTGGTGCAATCTCAGATTAATGCCCCACCTGTCTTCCAAAGACACCAGCATTTTAAGCCAAACACAGGTGAGAGCTGCAATAGCTGCTGTACAGCCACACACCCTTTCCTGCATGCATTTCTGATTGACAAGTGAAAAACAACCTGTACAACCTCTGATGTAAAGAGAAGTATATAGTTTGAAGAAAAAGGGCATTATGACATTGATACTGTTGACAGTTTTTATTGTACTTTCTCTAATTCTTTAATACAGTTTGTATATTGATACATGGAGTTTATTAGCTTCCATAAAGAAGTGAAATATTTGAAAGAGAAGACTGTAGAGCTACAATTGGATCAAGACAGGCAGCAAAAGTGACAGAGGAGAGGAACAGGAAAGGGGAAGATTTGATAGTAGTTTTTGTGAAAGTATGAAACAAGAAAAGGCTGCAAAGAGGTGTGCAAAAAAGCCAATAGGAAAAGTGTGTGTGCATGAAGATGATGGATGAGAGAAGAAAAATTTGAATGAGAAAGCTTGGTTGAAGTCAAAATAAAAGACAATCTCCACTTCTGTCACAACAACCCCATGCAGCACTGCAGGCTTGGGGAAGAGTGGCTGGAAAGCAGCCCAGCAGAAATCTGTGGAGGTGCTGGTCAGCAGCAGCAGAGCATGAGTTAGTGTGTGCCCAGGTGGCCAACAAGAGCAATGCTATCCTGTAATGTATCAGCAATACTGTGGGCAGCAGGACCAAGGAAGTCATTGTCTGTCCCCCTGTTCTTGGCATTGGTGAGGCCACACCTCAAATCCTGTACTCAGGAGGTGCTGGACCATGTCCAGAAGCTGGTGAAGGGTCTGGAACACAAGTCTGATGAGGAGTGGCTGAGGGAGCTGGAGGGGTTTAGCCTGAAGAAAAGAAGGCACA
This sequence comes from Rhipidura dahli, assembly GCA_013399225.1. Classification (NCBI taxonomy): domain Eukaryota; kingdom Metazoa; phylum Chordata; class Aves; order Passeriformes; family Rhipiduridae; genus Rhipidura; species Rhipidura dahli. Next base: position 51,343 of record VXAC01005208.1, on the reverse strand, counting down.
GGGGGACCTTACCCCCCTATGCAGTTCCCTGAAAGGAGGTTGTAGCCAGGTGGGGGTTGCTCTCTTCTCCCAGGCAACTGTCAGCAAAACAAGACGGCAGAGCCTCAAACTGTGCCAGCTGATGTTTATGTTGGACATCCAGAAGTATTTTTTTCACGGAAAGGGTGGTTAAGCATTGGAATGGGCTGCCTGGGGAGGTGGCGGAGTCACCATCCCTGAAGGAGTTCAAGAAATGACTGGACATGGCACTTAGTGCCATTACAGGGTGGTAATTGGGCAAAGGTTGGACTCGATGATCACGGAGGTCTTTTCCAACCCTAATGATTCTGGGACTCTGGGATTCTCTTTCTTTATTCTCTAAGCACTTGTCATTTCCTAGGAAAGGTTCTCTTTTTCCCTCTAAAATTTGTCACTTCATTAATATAGCAGGAAGCTAAAGAATGATTACACAGCATGTGTTAGATCTTTTCTAATGCAACAAGAAATAAATTTAATAGAATTGCTAACAGCATTTTCTATAGCTTGCTTTCTCTCCTTCTCTCCTCCATCTACTCCCCACTTTTATTTTTTTACTTTCTTTTTTTTTTTTTTTGTTACAGTAATTGCTGTCTGAGCCTCAAAGGCTAAAAATCGTTTTTCATCTCATGCATGAAGAATTTTAGTCTGATTGATGACAGCTATGGAACCTTTCCTTAGTCACTAAGCTGCACTAATTTGCAAGCTAAAACAATATTAGCAAATTGTTAATGATCCATGAAACTGCAGCAGCAGCCTTAAATGTTATGCTCAGAACTTTCTTACAACTAAAGCAGCTTACCTAAATTCCCACAATGGACACAAAATGAGATGGCATTTACAAAACAACAACAGTAGCAACCAAAATAATAATTGTGAAGTGACAGGCTTGGCTAATACAGTACATTAGTGTGAATAATTTGTATTGAGGGCATGTGAACAATTAACATTAAAACCCAGACCTAGTTTGTAGCAGTTTGGATTTAATTTTCACATTGAGCTAAAGCTGGTGCACACATTTCCTGTCTGCACTTAATGGCTGCAATTTTCCTCTATTTCTATCACTGTGAGGCTAGCTTTTAAAATAAACTGGAAATCTTAGGAAAGAAAACAGAGTTAATTCTGAAAATAAACTGAGAGTATCACTTTGCATATCGAAAGAAGAGGATTTTTTTTTTCCTAAATGGAACCCAAAATGCTGTCTGATGATTTATTTTTTGAAGTATTTTGAGAAATTCTGTCGAATGAGCAATATTCAAGCTGTTTCATGTTATTAGAGCATGTGGTAATCTAGTTCCCAGTCAACATGTCAGTGTACAAGAAAACATACACTATTTTCAGCTGTGTATTTGCCATCAACAAAAGGAGACTGGTAAAGCACTATGGCCTTGTTTAGAAACCTGTGTAACACACAACAGTTAGCTGGAAGAGTTTAAACAAAAGCATTGCTCCTTCCCAGGTCACATGAAGTTTTTGTGTGCATGCACACGTGTGTAAAGAGATTTATAAAGCATATTATTAGTGTGTCTCGTACTAGCTCAAAAATCAAAGTGGTGTAATGTCAAACCATTCTGAAACACAGGGAAAGAAATGTATCTAATACATAAAAAGAAAATAAGCTATTATACAGAAAGAAAAAACATGAATATCTCTGGATATCTTAAAAAAAAAAAAAGAATTAAAGTTCAGCAGGGAAACTCCCATATTTGTAACTTCACAATAAGTTCATCAGAGCCAATTTGTGTAATTTAATCTTATCCTTTCTATAACAGTGGAAAAAAGACTTAACAATACATCTCAAACATGATCCATTATTTATGTGATATTTTTTTGTAGGCAAACAATGTTCTTATAAATTATTCTCTGTCGGGAAATTAAAAATGTACCTCCTGAACTGATGTCTCCTGAGCAAATATATACAAAGATTGTGCTGTTCCAGAAGGCACAAAAACCCAAACAGCAACAGGATGAAACTGAGTGAGTAGAGGACAATAAGAGCTGGTGAAATGCTACATGTTCAACTAGATCATCCTTTCTACTGCAACTGTTTTTAACTGGTGGAACAAATATTTCCAAGTAGCACGTAACCTTTTTTTTTTGGTAATTTTCAGTTTCAGAGTTTCAAGGTCATAGTGAATGGTGGTTTTAGATTCCAGAACACAATATGTTACATTTATTATTCTTATGCGATTGTCAGATTCTGTAGCAAAATATTTTTACATGGCACCAGAATCAAAAAGTACATTAACAGGATGTATGAATTCTCTATTAATATGTTTTTGTTTTAGTTTTTGTCTAATTCATCAACTTATAATACATCAGTATAGGTTGAAGAAATCATCTCATTTATTTTCATGGAATGCAATTGTGTATTTTATTGCATTTTTTTTTCTTTGTGATCATCTTCTACAGCAGGTTCTTCCATCCAAAGTAAAGTTGAGTGTAGGATAAAACATCACTGATATCTTTGATTCACCGATGAGCTCAGTTTATACATCATAAATTTAACTCCTTATGACTGCATTTGATAGTTTTATTTGAGCAGGAGAAATAACTGTACTTACCTTATTTGATGGCAAAAGAAGGGACTTTGTAATGCCAAGATTTTTTGGAATCCCACTTATGTTTACTAAAATCCACTTTTTAAAGGTTAAAATTCAAACTACGATTAAGATGCCTTGTCTTTCACTAGGGTGAATAAAAATACTATAAACTGTCACATATTTATAAGGAATGATTAATCAGCTCTCATTTCATCCAGATTTCTGTACCTGTCAACGGACTATTTGATTACAAAATACACTGGAAAATTTTGAAGATATAAACTAAAGGATTACAGAAATAATGCTTAAGATTTCTGTAGGAAGACAAGTAAAAGGTCAATTTATGTTTCTCAATATATTTCTAAGAAAACCAGTTGTAAGAGGCATTTTACCAAGTCAATGACAGTTAAAGTGATATATATTAGTAGAAAAAGCAGAGAAGTGATAAAGCAACATTTGTGAAAGGAGATGTGTAAAAGGATGCCTTTAGAAGATATGATGCTGAACCAACAGCAGTCAGTGAGGCCTTCCTGTCTTGTTAAGAAAGAGGTGAACTAAAAACTTTTCAGGATTAAAGAATTCACCGTTTTACTGCAAAAAAAA
>VXAC01005208.1:0-48148 GCA_013399225.1 Rhipidura dahli | reverse complement strand
AAAAAAAAAAAAGACATTTTAAAGGATAGTAATTTTGAAACATTTCCTTCAATATATAATTTGAGGTCATGTGAAGTCTTTGGGTTTTTCTATGAAGGATTACCTGTCACAGGGTCTGACATGGACCTTGAAAAGTACTTGTGAATAAGAACTGAGACTGCTACACAAAGAGCATTAAATTATAAAACATCCTATAAGCATTAGAGACGTCATAAGGAAACATGGCAGCAGATTTTTTGGTTTTTGAATGTTGGATTTGTTTTTTAATATATTATTATTAATTTAATATTATACCATCACGACCACATTCTGATTTACCAGTTACAAGATGTCTTGTGGTCCCAGTGACTCATCACAAAATGTGTTCTGAATTTTTTTTCCCCTAAGTAAAAATGTTATTGTGTTAATATAAAAGGAAAACAAAATTGTAACAGTAGAATTATTCAAAAATTGCAGGGATGATATGACTGTGAGAAACTTTAAATTTGCTTTGATTGAAAAGGGAGGAGAAAAATCAAAGTTTTGAATTGACATTCTCTTTCTTACATATGTTGAGATGATAAGAACATAATAAGCTAGTTTTACCTAAATAATTATATGAATTTTTAGGATACACTGTGACCTCTGTATGTCATTTACTCAAGCAATGTCTTCCATAAGTAAACCGAAGATTTTATTCTCAAAGTTTACAACATACAAATATACTGTAAAACCAGAAATGCAGTGCTGCTCATAAATTTCCTTCAGCAAGTTTAACAGTGCATTTGGCAGCAAATAACATTTGGAACCTAATCTCCAAGTTCTTTTTAAAGGCCAGTTTCCTTGTGGTTTAATAAATGCTTCTCTCAGCATTTGAAAGAAGTTTTAACAGAACCTCATCCAAATGGCAGCATTCCCCTAAAAATCTTGAACTTGCTATTATATAAGGTAACATCTCAATTCTTCTGTTTTTCTAGATGCATATTTTTTTCTAAACAAAGCATAATAAAACCGTTATGCATACCTTTAAAACCTAACACTAGTTGTAATGTTTGATAGAGCCTGGCACCTTTTATGACACTTTGAGAAAATATTCTTTTTATTTTCAAGGTCATAAGGTTTCATCAAATATCTGTCCTGGTTCCTAGACTGGTTTGACCTTTTGAACAAAATCCAGGAGAATGCTTATAGACTCACCCATCAATTGTTCAAAAACTTGAAATTTAAAAGAAACTGGGGAAAAAAAAAAAAAAGGTGGAGAAAGTTTTCTCTTTTTTTATCAGGTATATATGAAAGTTTCTGCACAGCTCCACTAGGGCTGTAATTCCCTAATTTAGCAATGTACTATTTGTGATAGTGATCTTTCATTGTGACTAATATGCTGCTTACCAAAGTGCTGCAATGCCATCAGTCACTTTGTAGCTTCCAAAACCAAAACAAATTAGAAAACTTTCTTTAAACCATAACTCTGTGGAAGTATAAAGTTGGTGAGTTTGCTTTATAAAGAATTCTGAAAGCATTTTTTAATTGTTACACCACTGGGGATGAAAGATCCTTGAGTTTTACTTTTTGTTTTATATTTAGGAAAAATAAGGAAGTCAAGTCAGATTTAAGTGGAAAATTTGATTTTTTGGAAGAGCATGAAAAAATTAGAATGCATTCCCTAATCAAGTTTAGCCAAAACCCAATCACCTCAAGATTACTTTTGAGTGTGCTGTTCAAATTATCCATGGAGCTATCAGTTTCATGAGGATCAAACACTCCTGAGATTCATTCAGAAATGAGATGACATCATCTGATCCACTGAGTTAAACTTCTCTAAATTGTTCCTCTATGTTCAAATTTGCTTTGAGAGACATTTTAGAAATATCACCGAGATTCATCCTGGAATGGCATAAATTTCTCTCTAGACATGTCTAGATGCATTTGATTTACTTAGCAAAGGTTAGGGATGCTGCAGGGGTGGCCTCTGTGATAAAAGGTCATGTGCTGGACACAGATGGTTCCAGGTAGATCAAAGGGACTCACTGCAGGGCACAGCTGAGCCCACCAGCCGGGCTGCTGCAGCCTCAGTGGAAACATATTTAAGAAAGAGTAAAAAGTACTATACAGGACCTGTGACAGAGGAGCGAGAAAAATGGGAGAGAAACAATGCTGCAGACTCCTAGATCAGTTAGGAAGGAGGGAGGGAGGTGCTCCAGGTGCTGGATCTGAGGTTCATCTCCAGCCAATGAGGAATGGTGAAGCATGGTGTTCCCCTGCAGTTCATGGAAGAATACAGTAGAGATATCCATGCTGCTGTCTGTCAAGGACCTTCTTGAAGGAAGCTGCAACCCATGGAGCATCCATGCTGGAGCAGTTCCTGTCAGAAACTATGGCCTGTGAGGTACCCATGCTGGACCAGTCCATTCTTGAAGGACTGCACCCCATGGATAAGACACATTCTTCAAGAACTGCAGCCCATGGGAAGGACTGATGTGGAAGCTGTTTGTAGAGTTTCCTCCCATGTATCTCATGGGAGGAAACTCATGCCAGAGCATGGGAAAACTGTAATGAGGAATGAATGCCAGAGGTGGAGTATTATAAACTGATTGCAACCCCCACTCCTGATCCTCCTGTGCTATGTGGAGTGGGAAGAAGCAAAAATGCTATGAATGAAGTTAAACCTAGAAAGAAGAGGAAGGACAGATATTCTTAGTTTTTTCTTTGTTTCCCACCATCCCATTCTATTTTAATTGACAAAAAGTGAAATTACTCTTCCCAAGTCGAGCCTGTTTTACCTCCTATGGTAAGGGGTAAGCAATTACCCTGGTTTTAAGGCTTTAAGAAGTGATTCTGCCCCTCTACTCTGCTCTGGTGAGACTCCATGTTGAATGCTGCATTCAGTTTTTGGATCCCCACCAAAAACATCACCTTTTTGGAGTGAGTCCAGAGGAGAGCAAGCAAGATGATTGGAGGGATGGAGAACCTCTCCTACAAGGAAAGGCTAAGAGAACTGAGATTGTTCAGCCTGGAGAAAAGGCAACTTCAGGGCAACTTAACTGGGGGCTCCCAGTACCAGAAGGAAGCCTACAAGAAAGAGAGACTTTCTTCAAGGATGGTGATAGGAAAAGGGGGAATTACTGCAAACTGAAAGAGGGTAGCTTTAGATATTAGGAAAAGATTTTTTACTGTGAGGGTGGTATGGTACTGGAACAGGTTGCAAAGTGTTCAAGACCAGGTTGGACTGGAGCTCTGAGCAACCTGGTCTCATGGAAAGTGTCCCTGTCCATGGCAAGGAAGTTGAAACGAAATGATCTTTAAGGTCCCTTCCAACATAAACCATTCTATGATTCCATGAATGTTGAAATGCTAGTCCAAGCCTGCAAACACTATCTTTTATTGTATTCCAGGAGAGAAAAACAAAGGATCATAATCTTTGCCTGAAGTGTTTTCATAACTTGTTCTATAAGTAAGAATAATAATACCCTACTATTAGTGAATTGTTATAAATATAATGGAAGGAAATTTATGAGAAATTTATTTTTAAAAATCATGAGAACTCAAAAATAATAATAAAGAAAATGAAATCATGAGTTATTCATAAAAAAGTACTCATAAAACCTACCTGAAGGGATTCAGAACTTTTCCTGGAAGGATTGGTGTTTGGATCTGAACATGCAGAGTAAAAATCTATTTTCAGCTGGTTCATATCTCTACGTTACCGGCAAGAATTTTGTGTTAAAATATAGAGGAGGAACAATTTAAAAAGTTACAGAGAAAGCAGCATGCAACATTCAGACTGACAATACTAAAATGGTACGGCAGTTTGACACTGGTTAGTCACCAAGCACCACAAAAAATGATTAACTTACTTGCATCTGCTATATCTGAGCAGAGAAGGGGAAATTAAAACTTCATTTTTATGAGGCAAAATAAGGATTATTGAGGAAAAAGGAAAACTTCAAGGCAAAACAGGTCTAAATTTAAACAGTATATAGAAGATTCATTACTAACAGAATTAAAAGTAAAAAGAATAATGAGAAACCAAAGCAAATGTTCAGAACACCTTTCTCTTCTAGTATCTCCCTCTTTCCACCAACCTGCACCAGGGAAACAGACATGGGGTTTTGGTCTGTGTTTCATTTCTTACGTGTTTTTTATGTTTATGTAAAAGAGTTCCTTCTGCTGTGCCATGGGATTCTTCCCACTGAAGACAGTTTTCTGTGAACTCTAGAATGGTTTCAAATTTCACAAACAACAGTCCCACCCAAGTCTGCTGCAGTGAAAAAATCTCTCCCATGTGTCTCATAGTCTTCTCACAACTGCTAGTGTGGGTCATCATGGTTCGCGGGGTTTTAGTCTTTTAAGGATGAGCCATTCCAGTCTGAAAGCAAAGGCTCTCTTTTTCAATTTCAAAAAGCCTCTCACAACATCTATGAGCTCTGGCTTGAGCACTCTCTTTTAATGGGCTGGCATGGATGTCTGCACCCCCCACCACGCAGTTCAATGAATTACAGAGAAACAGTTTGTTGTATTATAGTCATCACCATGGCTTGCAGGAGAATCTCAGCTCCGGTGCTTGGAGCACCTCCATCCTCTCCCTTCCCTCCACCAGCCTTGGTGCTGCCATGTTTTCTTCTCCCTCACATGACCTCACTTCCTTTCTCTCTGACTTGGAAGAAAGTTGGTGTCTGTTAAGCTGCAGCTGAGAAGTTGATTTTATCTGAGCTCTGCATTGGGGAAATACTGGCCATGTCTCTCATTGCCAGCTGCGTGGTGTTTTTTGCCTGGTTCAGCGTGAACCGCACAAGCCACATGGAAGGGCCTGCCAGCCCCAGGGGGCTGCACCGGCCCCAGCATGGTCCCGGCTGCTCACAGCTGCTCGTAGCTCTGCAGCTCCGGGGTGGTTCTCCTGGCAGCCCAGCCCTGCACTGCTGGGCCCCAGCAACCTGCTCCTAGAGAAGGCCCATGGGCCTCGCCACCTCACCACCCCTCGGCGGGGAAGCAGGGAAAAAAGGAACTTCTCATGCTTCCTCCTTCCTGAAAATATGTCATCTCAGAGCGTTACCAGCCTGTCCCATCGGTCTAGAGACCTGCCCATCAGCTGTTTGGCTCCGTGCCAGTCACAGAAGGTTCAAGCAGATGTTTTTTTTCTTCTGTCCATACAAACCAAGTGTTTTAAACTGCTAAACCACCACAAATGGGAAAAAATTCAAAGTAATTTCTCCTCCAAATAGGAAAGTAATACCTAGGATTTAGAACTGATCTCAAACAGTGACTTATATTTTAAGGTGTTATCATGGCACATTTTTCCATGTACTATTACAGTTGATTTTCTTTTGTTTTTAAAACTTGGAAAGATATTTTGAGAGAAAGTCTAATGGCAAAAAATGTGATCTATTGAAAAAGTATAGCTTTTAGCCTATATAAAGGTAATGACTTCAATGCTTGCATGTTATTCCATCACACTTCTCTCAAAAGATAAATCTACTTGTGACCCTCTGATCCACTTATAGATGACAGAATAAATCTATCACTCTGCTGCAATCTCACTGATTTGAATAGCAAGATAATTGTTGGGAACCATGCCTTGTGAGTTCACCCTTGATGACTGTGAAATTTCATCTTTTACAATATTTTGCAGCTGTTACTGTCATATTCACAGTTATTATATTCCTGAAATCACACTATCTGAAATCAGTCATATTTGGTCATACAAAGTATATTTTCCTTTCTTTGAAGTTTTAACAAACTTTATACAAGTAAAAACAGTTCAGGTCACTTTTTATGCAAAGTAAATTGATTATATTCCACAATCAAAATTAGATTAAAAAATGCTAATGGCAGCAGCAGGAAAATCTTGCAAGCAATTCTGTCACTTTGTAAGATACCATCTTTTAACAAACTGTATGAGTAACTGTACTAGTTTGAAAACAACCCAGTGGGAGATCATAAGTCAAAATTATAATTTAATAGGAAAATTAAAATAAATACAGTAGTACAAGAACACTGACAGAGTCAGGATACAACCTGACACCCTGTCAGTCAGGGTGGTGACAGCAGTCCAGATGAAGTGGTCCTGTTGAAGCAGTGATCCTGTAGAAGGGTCTGGTCTTCACCTGGAGGTCCAGTGGTAGCTCTTGTCCTCTGAAAATGCAGTAGAAAAGGGCTGCTGTTCCAAACCCCAGATTATATCCAGGTGGGAATGCTTGGCTCCTCCCCTGGGTGGAGCATCTCACAATGGGATGATGTAATTCTATGAGTCATGCAGTGGGTCTTTGATTGCCCATTAATGGAGATAGACCCCAGAGGGAGTTATCAGGGGTGAGTCATGGTAGGAGACAACAAACACTGCCCCACCTGCTTTAACAACTTGTGAAGATGATAACAGAATACATGCTTTTGTTTCATCTCACATTGTAACCTAGGACAATAACCATTTAGAGTGATATAGCTGAGACAGTGATTTTAAATTACTAAAACAGACTAAAGAAAGCAAATCCCTGCTAGATCTCACTGTTCCTTTACAAAACCTGCACTAAAACTGACACTATTCTTCCTCAATCTGTAAAATAAGATTTAACTCTTCAGCCTGTGAGATTTAAAAGTATAAAGAATGTGGAAAGTAGAAAGTTTTATTAACATCTCTTCAAGATTTTATATTTATGATTTAGAATATGTAAATCTTCCACATATATTCCTGCAATGAAAACATAACATTTTCTTTAAAAAATCAATAAAATGTATTAAAATTCTGTAGACTGAAAATTTGCAAATTTTGAAAGCAACCATTTTCTAATCACTTAGAAATTTTTCATACTATAAATTATGTATTTGATCAGAAGGTTCACTTATCTGTTCTTCTCTTTCTTTTAAACCTCAGTGCTACTCTTTTTTCTGTTTCTCCCCTCTCTACAGTGAATTAAGAATAGCTTATTGGAAAAAAATATATGTGGCCCTACCCCAGTAAATGAGAAAGAAAATTACCATACTAGAAGTTTTACATCATTTAAAATATGTATATAGTTATTTGCCACTTAATAATTCAGTGGCCTGTTTGTATACAAAAAAGTGTAAAAAGAAATTTCAGAAACTTAGTTTTGTTCAAACATGCTTTCAGTTTATTAGGGAGTTCTGTTTTGAGACAAGAAGAATCATTTGCATCAGTGAAGATCATATCTGGACTGTGTCCACTTTGCCCTGCGATATGGTGATCTTTTATGTCATCTCCTCTCCCCTGAACTCTCCTCTTTGTTGGTGATCGAACTGCAGAATTTTCCCTCATTGCAAATGCTCTTTTTTCTTCATGCTACTCTAGAGTTATATGACACTGTAGAGCAGCAAATTGCAGAAAGATAGCTGACCAAGTCACTGTAAAATCACATTTTTCCCTGTGGCTTTACCAAGAGGCAAATCCAAATGACAGAACTGTTCCCTGATTGTATTCCCACTGTTAAGTCAAAGTCACCTTAACCTATTTACTTATCATGGAAGCAGTAGATAATTTTTACATACAAATCCTTTTTTACAATACATGGTCAAGAAGCTGACAATTTCATTTATAAAATCTTTATTTCCCCCAATTTTTTGGCTCCTTTCTGTTAACGAAGAGGGAGTAAACCTCTAATTTCACACACACTTAGCATTTATTGAGAAACCTTATATCCATTACAAATATCCTTTTAAAACAGAAAATGTAAGTGATTAATTGTATTTTCTTTTTGCATGAGTCATCATTTATTGAGCTTTGGTACTGGTTTGCATTTATATCTATAAGAGAACAACAAAGTATTTGAAGTGACAGAGCTGTTGTTTTCTTCCCTCTACCTTTGTTTGACCAAGATTACAATGGGTTACATGAGTTAAAAAAAGGCATAGACATATCATACAAAAGAAGCTCTGGTGCGACCCCTCTTGGAGTGCTGCATTCAGCTCTGGGATCTCCAGCACAGGAAGGACAGTGACTTCTTGGACCAAGTTCAGAGGAGGGTCAGCAAGGTAGAGGGAAGAAGAACCGCTCCCACAAGGAAAGGTTAAAGAATCGAGGTTGTTTGGCCTGGAAAAAAAGGCAGCTTCAGGGTGACTGTCACGGGTTGGCCCCGACATGACAGACAGTCGCCTGGTCGAATCGCGTTTCTCTCAATGTTATCTATAAAAATCCCGCGGAAGGTGGGAGTGGGGACTTTATTCCGGCCCAGGGGTGGTGGCCAGAGCGCCACGGTCCCACCGGGGCCCCGCCGGGCCGGGCTGTGCCGGGCCGGGCGGCTCTGCCGGCGCTGCCTTTGCCCCTTCCCGAGGCACAGCCCGGACTCTGCTGGGGCTCTGGGGGGGGCGGCCCTCAGGCTCCTCCGGCGCGGCCTCTCCGGGACGGGGTTTTTCCCCTCCCGGGACAGCGGGGCACTGACGGAGCCTGCAGTTCGCAGCAGCCAGCACACATTGCACGTCGGACTGAAGAAACAGCCCTGCATCCAGCGGCGAAGCGGGACGGTAACAATTTCCACCATGATGATTCCAAAGCCAGAGAGAGAAAGAGAAAACCTCGTCATGTGAGACGGAGCCGAGATGGCCACGGGAGGAAAAAGGGCGGTGCCGCGGCGTCCCCGCGGGCAGCTTAAAAGACTCCTTGCCTTGCTGTGGTATGAATATTGTAATATCCCAGACTGTTTGTCTCTTTAATCCAGTTAAAACTCATGGGGGATGGACAATTTTAATGGATGTGTGGCTTGTAAAGGTTGTGAAGAAAATGCCCGATGCCAGGTTTATCAGAAAGCAGAGGCTTATAAAACCTGGTGGCAAAAGAGAAAAAAAACCTTAGAATTTCAAGCCACAATTACTTATCCGACAGAATAATACCCCCATGGGCTGGCCCATGTTCTAAAGTTGAAGGAACCGCGAGAGGGTTTTATGGAAAAAAGGAGACTTTACATCACTGCAGATGGTTTTTGCTGCAGGAGGTGGCAGTTTGGAGAACCACGTAAAGCAGGAAGAAACCCTTTTCTTTTCCTTTCTTGAGAACTGCACATGGATTGAGGGAGAGGAGAAGGAGGGGGAGGGAGAAGAGGAGAAGTTCTGGCTGTGTGTTCTGATTGTTTTTTTCCTTTCTTTTCTCTTAGGTCTGTTAATAAACTTTATCATAGCATATAAGTTGTGTGCCTGCTTTGCTGTCTCCTAACGGTTTATCTCACAGAAAAGAAATCAGGGAACAATGCATAAATTGACCATAAAACCACTACAGTGACCTAATTGTGACCTTCCAGTGCCAGAAGGGAACCTACAGAAAAGTGGAGCGGAACTTTGTACAAGAACATGAAGTAACAGGACAAGAGGGAATGGCTTCAAACTGAAAGAGGGTAGGTTTAGGTTATATATTTTAGGAAAAAAATCTTTTTTTGAGGGTTGTGAGGCTCTGGAACAGATTGCCCAGAGAAGTTGTGGATGCCCCATCCCTGGGAATGTTCAAGGCCAGGTTGGAGCAACCTCGTCCAGTGGAAATGCCCCTGCCCATGGCAAGAGATTTGAAATTAGGTGATATCTAAGATCCCTTCCAACCCAGGCCATTCTCTGATTCTTTGATAGGAAGATGCCAAAGATGATTAAATAATATGGAATACCTCATGCAAACGAACAAGAGTTATACATAAATAAATAAGCTGATAAATTAAATACATAATTTTGTGACTGTATAAAAAGTTAACTGCATAAAGTAGCTGGTAGGCTAAACCAGAAACAATGAAGCCAATACACCCTCCAAACTGAGTATGTATTAATTTGTCATTTTAATGGAGATGGTGTTCAGATTGAATCAGACAGAAAGTAAAAAATATTTCTGTTTGGTGAGCAGACTTCCTGGTTTAAACTCTTGGATGACAGAAGACAACTTGTGAGGTGGATGTAAGTAAATTGAGAAATTGATTTTTTTCTGACTGTAAATAACTGCTGGAGTCAGGCTGGGACACAGTAAATGAAAAGACTAGGAAAGCAAGATACAGAGAGGCAAAGAGACCAAGCAGGATACTCCATAAAGTAAAATTTAGATATTGTAGTTACAAAAGAAAATATGCAGTCAATGTAAATAATTATTTAAGCTCAGGTGATAATGTACGTCATTCTTGCATCCTTCAGTGTCCAAGGCTTTCCATTATAAAGCCTATATTGCAGTATTGTCCATTGTTGTCAGCAAAATCAGTCATAATTCTTCAAAGTGATCCAAGCCAGGGTGCATATTTAACAACTCTTCTGTTTTCTAAATATTATGTCTTAATTTGTTCAACATGCAGACCTACTCTGAAGCAATTAAAATTAATAAACAAGAATAGACACCTCAAAGAGAACATTTCTCACTCTATGAAAGCTGTCTACAGGTAGTCTGATAAATCAAACACTGGAGATAATGCCTTCGTTGCACTGATTTCTTAAAGGCTGGATTAATCTAGACATCTCAATTTTAGGCTGTGAATATATATCTAACAGAAAAACCCTTAATGTCTGATTTACAGTATAGAACCCTTAAAGCTTGCAGAATCGATTGAGTATTTTCATTTATTTCAATGAATCTATAGTCACTCTCTACATAAGAAAACTGATGTATAAGTATGCAGTATGAATAAGATTCAATCATCATTCATGAATAAAAGATTAGGAATCGTGGAGTACTAGCATAGCCCAGGTAGGAAGGGAACTCAAAAGATCCTCTGTTCCAACTTTTCATGGTAGAGGAAACCCAGATGAGATTAGAAGCACCATGTCCAATTGCATTTAAAAACTTCCAGTTATGGGGATTCCACCACATCTCTGGGGAGGTTGTTCTAGTGAATGATTGCTCTCACTGTGTAAAATCCTTTCTTATATTGAGATAAAACCTCTCTTGATGCAACTTGTATCCTTCTCCATGTGGCTCCTCTTTAAGAGGGAGCTTCTATTCTATTTACAGGCACCCTTTAAGTATTTGAATACTGTGAAGAGGTCCATCGAGGTCTTCTCTTCTCCAGGAGAACAGAGCTAACTCCTTCAGTCATTCCTCATAAGGCAGGTTATTCAGCCCTTTGACCATAATTATGGCCCTAACTTGGACCTGCTGCATTCTGTCTACATCTTTTTGGAACTGTGGGGACCAGAACTGGACACAACATTTGAGGTTAGACCTGACAAACACTGAATAGAGTGGGATGATCACTTCTCTGCTTCTGTTAGTAATGCCCCTGAAAATGCAGCTCAGGATCTGACTTGCCTTTATTGCTGCAGTGACATCCTACTGACTTTTGGTTTTTTTCTACCATGAACTCCACATTCCTTTTGGCAAGGCTATTTCCAACCACAACAGATCCCATTCTCTTTTGGACTTTTTGATTGCTCAGTCCCAGGTTCAGGACTCTACCCTCATCTTTATTAAACTTCATACTGTTCTTGCTAGACCACTCTTTCAGCGTGTACAGGTCTCTTTGTAAGATGGCTCAATACACGTGACATTTTGAACACATCACTCAGCTGGTGTCATCAGCAAATGAGGCAGTGGGGTTTCAATCACATCATCCAGATCATTAGTGAAGCTGTTGAACATGATGGGGCCCTGTGTTAATCGTTGGGAAGCATCATTGCAACAGTCTGCCAGGTTGAGTTAAAACCAGTGACCACCATATTCTAAGTGCAGCTAATTTCCCACCCACCCCACTGTCTATTTATCCATTATCTGTCTTGACAGTCTTAGGCCAAACTTAAGAAACGCAGAATCACTGGATAGTTGAGGTTGGAAAGGACCCCATCCAACTCCCCAGGCAGAATCACCCAGAACAACTTGCCCAGGACCATGTCCAGATGATGTCTGAATAAATCCAGGAAGGGAGACTCATCAACCTTCCTAGGAAGCCTATTCCAGTGTTCAGTCACCCTTACTGTGAAAAAGGGTTTCCTGGTGTTCAAGTGGACCATCCTGTGGTTTTGAGAGTACTTATTGTCTCTGCTACTGTCACTGAACACCACCAGAAAGAGCCTGGTTCTGTCTTTACAAGCATCCATCAGGTGTATGTATATACCCACAATACAATTTATGTGTTTTAGGGCCTCCCAGAAACTTGCTGCATTACTACTTTTCACAAATAAGCTAATAAACAATCTTCTATACTTCAAATATTATACAGTAGCACTGCTATTCCGAAGAACTGCCAAATGCAGAGCATCTTCAGACTCTTTAGAAGTGTCAAAGTATCTACACATAGAGATAAAATATAGTCCTTTAGAATTCTCCCATTTTTAAGTATTCTTATAAGCTTCTATTTTAATGAACCTATTTCTATCTGATTTTGTTTTAATTGAGTATTTCTCAGTAAATAAAACTCCCATGCTATTTTTTTTAATATGAATTGGTACACATTAAGTGAGATAAAGTATACTCAGGAAATGTGTATTATTTTCTACAAACTACAGAGAGTTCCTTGATGCTTCATGGGTGAGAAGTGTCAGCATTTGTTAGTTTTAAGTGGGTTATATGAATGCTTCCAAAAACTGCGAAAGTACATTTGCAAAAATGCTTGCAGATTCCTACTATCCATAGCCATACTAGTTCTTCAGCCAGTAGCATCACAGTAGTGGCTCATGGATCTCTCTGTTTCTAGAATAGAATAGAATAGAATAGAATAGAATAGAATAGAATAGAATAGAATAGAATAGAATAGAATAGAATAGAATAGTTCTGTTGCAAGGGACCTGCAATCATAATCTAGTCCAACTGCCTGACCACTTCAGGACTGACCAAAAGTTAAAATGTGTCCATAATGACTCTTAAACACTGACAGGCTTGGGCATCAACCACCTCTCTGGGTAGCCTGTTCTAGTGTAAAGAAATTCTCAGTTGCTCTCACTAAAGAAATGCTTCCTAATATCCAGCCTAAACCTCTCCTGATTCAGCCTTGAACATTCCCACCTGTCCTATCACCAGATGCCAGGAAGAAGAGATCAGAACCTGCTTATCCATTTCCCCTTCCCACAAAACTGCAGAGCAATGATTTCTCCCCACAGTCTTTTCTTCTTCCAAAGTCCTTGGTGCTCCTCATAAGAGATTAAGCCCTTTCCAGACTTTCACCAGCCCTTTCACCCTCTTTGCTGCCCTTTTCTGGACTCATTACCTTCAAACCCCTCCTAAATTGTGGGATTCAGAAACACAGAGAAGGTTCAAGGGTAGCCCAAATAGTGTTCAGTATAGCAGGATAAACACCTCATTTTATTGGTTGGGTTAGACTGTGTTTGATGCACTCCAGAATGAAAGTGCCAGGGCACATTGTTGACTTGTATTGAGCTGCTGCCAACCAGCACCCTCAGATCCCTTTCTGCAGGGCTGCTCTCCAACCACTGTTCTCCCAGTTCATACTTATGTCCAGTATTGCTCTGTCCCAGCTGAAGAATCCAGCATTTTGACTCGTTAATTTTTATTTTAGCGCAATGTTCCAATCTACTTAGAGCCCTCTGCAAGGTTTCCTGTCCTTCAAGAGAATCAGCAGCATCTCCCATTTTGGCATCATCAGCAAAATTGATAACAGTGAATCAACTCTTGCATCCAGTACAACAATAAATACGCTGAAAAAACCTAGCCCTAGAACTGAACCCTGAGGAGCACCTCTAGTGACCATTCCTGAACCAGATGTATCCCCATTCACTACAACACTTTGAGGCCTGCCTTTCAGCCAGTTCTCCACAGAACAACAGGAAGCCGCTCATGCCCCAGTTGCACTTTTCCAGAAGAATGCTGTGAGCTTCCATATTAAAAGAACTATTAAAATCCAGAAAAACTACATCCACTGCCTTGCCTTCATTTATTATTTTAAAGTCAATTAATCCTGTTTATAACAAACCAAAAATAGCTCTTTAAATCCCTAACTGCATCACTTTGCATGTTCAACTATTACATTTCATAGCTTTTCTATTAATTTTACCCCGAATATCATCCAGTTGTTCCTTTATGATATTCAAACGATTCTCTGTGCAACATTTTTATGTGTAGTTATCTGAAAATCTCACTCTAGCTTTTTTATATTTTCTTCCAAGACATTTAAAGAAAATATTAAATAAAACTGGTCCCAAGAACAGACATCAGAGATTTCCCTTAAGAAATAGTTGTTGGTTTTTGTTTAGCTGTTTCTTTAGCTCTTCTATTATTCTTTTTATTAAACTCCATTGTCTGCTGTTGAACTGTGTCACCTGAATGAACCATATCAACCACTCCACTGAATCCTTGATAAAGTGGATCTACTGCATTTCTTTTGTCTAGAAAGTCAATTACTTTATCAGAGTATTATTGGAGCTTTCTTACTGTTCTGGAGGAAGGAATAAACACTAAGGTTATGAAAACAATAGTTAAAGTATAAAATTTATCATGTAAGTGGAATAAGGCAAAACTATAAACATCTGGAAAAGGGATTTGTAAATTCTCTGTTTAGAAGAGGGGAGAAACAAGGGAGCTAGCAGTGCTAAGCATAGCCTGATATTAAGGTGATAGAAAAATAAAGATGGTATTCCAATGGGGCTTCAAGGTGAGACATGACAATGAATTGTAATGAATAAGATGTTAGTTCTGAATTTTCTGTAAACAGACGTACCTAAACTTCTGGAAAGAGAGACAAATTGAAGAGAGTTTAAATAGGAGAATTAATAAGATGGAGGAACTGGAAGAATGGGCTGAGAAATAAAAGAAATTAGGATAATTTAAATAATAAATGTTAATAACTATGAAGTATTCACACCAAATCATCAGAAGAACTTCATTAAAAAAGAGTAGTATGATGGAAGCAAGAAAAATAAATATTTTTGAGATTACAGAAAACTTGACAAGATTTAAGACTTTCTGACAGAATTTTTCTCACAGTGAAGTGAGAAAGTGATTTATATTTGACTGCTGACACAAGATTCTAGAAAACTGAAGAAAATATGATCAGTGCTTTATTAATGGTGTAAAAGAAAATCTAATGTTAGAAATTAATTCTGACTCCTTTCCATTGTCTTGACATCTTATTAAGTAGCACATTAAAAGGTGAGTAATGCAATTTATATTATATGCACTTGTAGTGCATGGGATCCGCTGAATTTGTTCCCATATCATTCAAGGGAATTTGTGATTCTGTTTTGGAAATTCAATGAACAGATTTCCTTCTACCTGGGGCTCCAAGTTCTTGTCATGTTCTGATCAAACCTGGTTTGCTTTAGATTGCAGAGTGTAAAGTCACCTATATTCCATATAATTGTGTGCCTGCTGTGTACAATATTTCCTGAAATGCCAGGAGCTTTAGGTTTTAATCCTCTTCTTTCTAAATGTGTTTTGGAGTCAAAAAACAAGACTGCTGCTGCAAGATTTCCCTGGAAGCTTGATTAAGAATGATTTGAGAAATATCTTTCAACCAGTTTTTGCTAACCCAAACCCCAAACTGACTTGATGGTAGTACAAATTATTTACCACATTCTATGTAACTGCACATATCTCCTTTCTTTGAAGATTCCAGGGCTCATGCAAGAGGAAGAATTTAAACCAAACTCCTTTATAGGCATTTTATTTTCTGGCTCAAGAACCTAGACAAATAATTATTAACACTGATATGATTCTACCTATGAACTTACACTCTATTAGTGTAGAATTAATTGTCTCATGTTATTTTTTAAGCATTACACTAACGACATCTTATTGTTTCTGGTAAAGTCTGTACTCTTGCATGTTTCCAAATAGAAAATAATAAAATAATAATTTAAAAAATGTGTCTATATGATTCACATTATTAGTAGGACATCCAGAATAACAAAAACATTACCCTATGTGTCTCTAAAATAAAATAACCATATATTTGTTAATTAAATAATATTTCAATTGCATTAATAAAACTCTGGGCATCTGAAATAATGTATAAGCAGCCTTAATGAAGTGAATGAAACATTCACAAGAACATTGTCTTGTCAGTCAAGAAAAAGGCAGGTATCCTTTTGGCTACTATTAGGATCAATGTTTGATTCGTACTTCATTTTAATTATTAAAAAAAAAAAAAAATAATACAAGACTACCAAAGATTGTTAGCATTTTTCTGATTGATTTGCCATGAAGAAATTACTCTGATTATGGTGTTAGCAATCAGTTGTCTATTCGGTTGCTTTTTTCTTTTTTCCATTAAAGCATAAAGAGCTAGTGCAGTGGGCTAGCATCTTGGGTGGCTCCCAGATGACAACCAAGGCACTCTCTCACTCCCCTTCTACACAGGACAGGGGGAGAAAATAAGATTAAAAAGCTTTTAGATTGAGATAAAGACAATGAGTTTTCTACTAATTACCACAGGCACAATAGGCTGACTTGGGAAATTAATTTAATATATTTCCCACTAAAAATAGAGTAAGATTATGAGAAACAAAGACAGAACTAAAAACACCTAATGTCCAACCCTCCCTCATTCCTTGGCTCAGCTTCACTCTTGACTCCTTTTCCTCTTTCCCCCGAGCAGTGCAGGAATATAGTGAATGGAGGCTGCAGTCAACTCATAACACTTCCTTCATAACTCTGCCACTCCCTTCTCACTCTTTCCCCTGATCCAGCGTAGATTCCCTCACACAAGATTTAGTCCTTCACAAACTACTCCGATGTGGTCATTCCCATGGGCTGCAGTTATTTTAGGACTACTCCAGCATGGGTCCTTTCTGTGTTCATTCCTTTAGGAACAGATCTCTCCATCATGGTCCCTCATGCACTGCAGTTCCCACCAGAAAACCTGTTCCTTTGTCAGCTTCTCTTCATAAGCCACAGTTTTTGCCAGAAAATATGGTGCTGTGTGAGCTGTCTAAGCAAGGGCTGCAGCTTCCTTCAGGGAATGTCCACCTGCTCCAATGAGGGGTCCTCCACAGGCTGCGGTGGGGATATCTTCTCCATCTTTGTCCTCCGTGGGGTGGGGGTGGCCAGCTTCTCTCCAGTGTCTTCTCCATTGGCTGTAGGGGAATCTCTGCTCCAGCACTTGGACCACCTCCTTCCCCACCTTCTTCACTGACCTTGTTGTCTGCAGGGCTGTTTATCTTACATTTTTCTCAGTCCTTTTCAGGATTGTGTTTGGACTGTTTAAAATATGTTCTCACTGAGGCACCACCAGCTTGGCTGATGGGCTCAGATTTGTGCAGCAGCAGGTCCATTTTGGAACTGACAGTGTCTGTCATGGAGGCAGCCCATGACTTCTCACAGAGGTCAGCTCTGCAGCCCACCCCAAAAAAACCCTTACCATGTAAACACAATACTAATTTACATACCAATCAAATTATAAACGTATCTATAAATGTTGTGCAGTAGCAACATCTTTTTTTTTTTTTTTTTTTTTTTTTTTTTTTACTGGGTCTTNTTTTTTTTTTTTTTCTTTCTTGTCATGGTCATCTGATTTTTCTGTTTTTTTCAAATCTGATTAATAAATCAAATTGAGAGATTTCACCTCAAGGCTAATTACCAAGTTCTGCCAATGAGTGGTAATCAAAGCACAAGGAGTATTACGGCAAGGTTATTGCATTTAAAGAGCATTGATGAATATGAAACAAATATGACATTGGGCTTTCATATTAAATAAAAAGATGGGCATTTTCTATCAAAGGAATTTTATGTATTCCAGTGTGGGAGCGTGGCTGCAATGAAATATGCATATTCAATGGACACATGGCAATGAAAAACTCTTCATGGAGTAGGCAATCTAAAATAGAGACTATTTTAGTAAATATCCAGAGTTTTGATGTATGCATGATAATACCTAAGGGATTCAAATGTGATGATGCAAAAATGCTTCCTGCAGCTGTACTTTTGGCTACTCAGAAGAGTTTGGGAAACAAAATATTTCTTGGTCACAAATTTTCAATTTTAGTCTTCATATTTTCATAGATAAATAATAATACCCTATTTCACTGCCAGATTTCAGCTTATAAATGCAGAAAGATATAAGAAAGAAATTTAATAAATAAACAAACCTACTTATTTTTGCAATTCATTAAAAAGTTCATGCTTTATGAAGTATATTAACGAGTTTGCAGAGTGCAACCTACTATAGCCTCAATAACTGGGTTTTTTTGCTCTTTAATGCTCGCTGAGCCACATGCTGAGTGCACTTAACCCAGAATGAAGTTCTTAGGGAGCTTAAAGTACTTAACCCTTCACTAAGTACTTAATCAGTGCAGAGCCACTGCAGCACCAAGCTGGCACTGCTTTTTCCTTCATCTTCCTTCAAAATCAAATGCTGGTCTGTCAGCACTCTCAGTGGACTGACTTCTAATCTATATGCATTAATTATGTGTCTGCTCAGTCTTTCCATCATTATTCTTGAAGTTTTTTCTCTTTCCTCATATGATATGGTATGATGGGACTTCAACTTGACTAGGATCGTACAGCTCTGTTCTTTTTGTCTGTCTTTCAAAAAATAATACATCAATATACTCATAATGCTTCAGTCTCTTCACCTATGAAGCACTGTCCCTCCTTGCTACCCCTCCTCCTGGCTGCTTCTGAACTTTCCCAGAGTTGACCACTCAAATTCATTTTCTGGGAAAGAAGTGACCTCCACTCCCATCAGAGTGCACTTGTTCCATACAGCAAACTATCAGCAAACAAATCAAAATGTTCTACCATCTATTACAGATGACTGACTCTCCTGGCTTTTATTCTTCTATATCTTTTGTTCTTTGTCCCATTCTCTTACTTCAGAATTCACCCACTTGACCATATCACTAAGCCTTCTGTCTCTACCCCTCAGAAATTTATACTGCAATATGCATGACCCACTTAATTTCCTCCACTGAATTCCTGTGATTTTGGCCCGACCTTTTATTTCAATACATTCTCTCCTTCAAGTCATCCTCGTTCCCCTCATACATTATCCTACCCTTGCTATGCAAGAACTAGCTAGCATCCTCTGAGAAAAAAACAGAGTAATATTATGTGACCTTACCTTTCCTTCACTCCTGCACTTGGCTTTTCACTTTCTTTGCTTTTCTGTCACTTAAGCAGTTTCTTCTTTGCTTTCTCTCTGACAAGCAGAAGGGTTCTATAGGGACTGTTTTCTATCATCAAGAAATAAAATAAATTTGTTAGGCCACAGCACCTGAGGATTTTAACCCCATTATATATGTACAAATTCTTTCCACAGTTGATTTGACTTTGCATTTAGTGTCTCAATAATCTTTGCTGAACACTGAATAATTTTTCATTTTTTAATTGCAAGTGGGAAAGCAGATTGTTTGAAGATGCTGCAGGTTCAGCATAATAACAAAACCAAGAATGGAACAAGCTACTCCACCTCCACCTCACCTNCTTTTTTTTTTTTTTTTTTTTTTTTTTTGCTATTTCATGCTTATATTAGTGATTTCAGCAGTTCTCAACAAAAAGATTGATTAAAAAAATACTCTTGTTCTTTATGAATCATTAAAAAAGTAAAAAGGTCTGATTTTCACAACTGTTTTGTTCACTCAGGAATTTTCTAGGCATACAAATCAGATAGGAAGGACTTGACTTGTCTAGACATAGATGTGCCGTTTCAAAACGGTCTAGGCTATCATGTGACATCTGCTGGCAGATGCAAAACAGTCTTCATGGAAGACCTGTGCCATCCAGAGATGCAACTGCAGCACTGGAAAGATACTCAACAGAATCTAAAAGAGAACTAGACATCTGTGTTTAGACAGCTGAAAGCTTCTTAGCCTCATTTGAAGCTATTTATTCAGTTAAGGTCTTTGGTGTATTACAGCAGTATATGTATGCTAAGAATAGAAGAAGGAACTCACACCAAATTGGAGTTAACTACAAGAAATCTGTGCCTACACTAAAGATTTCTTCTCTGAGCCAGAATAGGCTGAGTGAATTTATTGAAGTTGCATAATACAAAGTAGGAATAATATGATCCTGATTAAATGTTGGTTCAAGATGCTCCAAGTCCTTCATCAGCATTTCTCTTTATCTGTCAGAATCACCCTCTGTCTCAATTTCTTTCCCAAAAGTGATTTCCTTTTGGCTTCTTGGAATCCAATTCTCATCTAGCCTGTGATTCTTCTATGTTTCTGACGACAGTTTTCATTACAATAATGGGCATCCATTTGGAGATATTATGCTGGATATATGCATTTACCCACAAAACACATATTGAAATATTCTGCCACTGACATATATTCAATTGTGATTGCTCTAATTCTCTTTCCAGTTTTATGCTGCCAATTTAATTTTTTATGACATGCAGTTTGATCATAGACAACAATACTGTACTTGTCACTTACTCTGTGATAAAATTAACATTATCATCCCATAATTTATTGCCTAGGGATCTTTCCAGGCCAATCATCTTGAGAACTATCAGTAAGGATCTCAACAATTTGGTTTAAATTATTATGCAAGGTAATAATTTTCTTCGTGTGTCTCTTTCCTTTCCCCTATTCCATTGCTCTCTTTCCTGTTTTAAAGACCCGAGGACACTCTTCATACACATTATATAGCCAAACTGTTCTGAAAATCCTGCTAAGTTCTTGGTTCCAGGAACTACTTGGTTTTAATTAACTTAATAACATTTTGAGTGAGGACTAATGTTTGTTGATATATACATTTTACTCCTTTGAAGTACATCTATGATCTTCTGAATGTCAGTGAAATTAAAAGGTATGAAATGCAACGCTATTTACATAATAATTTTGAATTTGAAATAAAAATTCAGAAGAGAACAATCACAATGCTTCACAGAGCTCCTGCTTTCTTCTCTTTGTTGTCCAGACTCTAGCAGTGCATCCATCCTCACATCATACATCATTTATTTCTACCTATTCATTTTTAATGCAATATAAAATCCCTTTTCCAATTATTATCTATATTTTCAACCCTTTTATTCTTATCTGATTGAGTAAATTGTCTTATTTTTTTCATGGGGTCTGGATTTTTATGTTTCCCATTTTGGTGAGTTGCAGTTTGCCTGCAGGCCAGTTAAAACTGACTGCTCAATTTATTTCTTCCATCAACAGGAACTCATCCAACTATATTTATCACAGACTCAGAAAAAAACCACTTAAGTTATTTATTCAGCTCTCCAAAATCCAAGACACTGCTTTCTATATATATGTCTAAAATGTATCTTTAATTTCCTAGTGCATGTTTTCAACTATGAGGACTTATTCTGACCAGGAGATCCTGGTTCATTATGATTTCTGTAAGAAAGGAACTTGTATTCCATTAAGTATTGTTTATAATGCCATTTCTTAACTTTGTTAACACTAATAATTAATACAGTTATCATATATTATAGTCACAGTTATCAGCTATAGTTATCAGATAGAGTTATCAGATAGAGTTATAAAGAGAGGATGACATAGTATTAATCTCTTCAGATGCTGAAAAGCCTAAATTCTGGGATATTGAATAGACCTTTATTAAAGGTTGAGCACTGTGCAGATCTCATCCATGAAAAATTACCTCATCTTGGTCTTTTGAGCTCTTACAAGATTTTCATAAAAGAAAACATAGTTTCTACTGTGAAACAGAAAAAAATGATCATGTGAGAGTTTGTGGTGACACTTTTACATAAAGGCAAGATCATGCAGCTAGTGTAGCTGCCTGTACTGAGTGGGAGCTGCCTACAGGCTCCTGTGTTACCCTGGGTGGGCTATGGTTCTGCAGCCAGGGATACACAGGGCCTGGCAGAGCACAGCCCAGCACAGGTGTGATGGCACAGTGACACACGTGTAGCATAGAGCAGCACAGGCATCACCTGCTCAGGATAATGGTTCACTGGATCATTAACTTCTCAGTGTGTGGTGATGAGTTTCATTATAGGCATCCTGCATGTATTCTAATAAGTTCTTTACTTCAGTCATTTTCTGCATATACTCCAATACCAGTCATTATCAGTAACATATGTACCTTTAGATGCCATTCCCGAAAGTTTCTTAATCTACATATTTCTATTTTACACTAATATAGGTGTGTCTTGAAGAACTGAGGCATCCTATGTATAGCCTTATTAGCAAAGTACTAATCACTTGTGTTCTGAAGGACATCAACTCTACCTACAATAGCTGAGCTTCCTGCATTCTCAGCCTTATAACCATTTGCTTGAAAGATACATAGGTATTGTTGTGAATCACAAAACAGCAAATCATGGCATCTGTACAGTGATGTTCTTGTCACTCTAAAGTGTACATTCAGTAGTGCCAGGATTTTTTTTTCCCCAGTAAATTTTTTTTTTGCTATTTGCTACTGTTCCTGATGCAGTCAGCACCTAGGTTTTCTGTAAGTGAATTCATAGTGTTATTTACCATTTTTACCTGTTCTGACAGTATTGAACACAGACTCTAAGTATCTGTCACAAGAGTTGCAGCTTTCAGTACTTTATGTTAAATCATTAGGAAGCAAGAGTGGAAGGTAGACATAAATATGTGAAAACTCTTATGGCCTGTATAATTGCAGTGAGCACACCCACACATGCAGGAAAGATTAGTATTGTGAAAGGTACTGCTAGAGAAAAGAAAGTGCTGTCTTGCAAGATTTTAATAGGTGATAATTTTAAAGCATATGCAAAGTCAGCTTTGGATTCATGTTTCTCTTCATGCTGAATGAAACCTGTTTTTTGGTATATTGATGTATCCTTGTATTGTGCCAGAAGGCCGGAGAAGGTACTACTCACATCTTAGCAAAAGATGTTTTAAAATTACTTACTAGTCCAGCAAGATAATAAAAGTATTTTAAATGGTTTTATTGCTCATCGTCTTACTCAAAGGAATCTTTAAAAAATGTTATTGTCATTATACTGAATTTCACTATGTTCTATAGTGCAGCTATTGGCCATTTCATTTAGAAGTTTCTTTGCATTACCAACAGGATAGGCAGTAAACTTAGTTTCCTTTGTAACTTTTAAAAAAGCAGAAAATCTCCCTTCCTTGAAGAAATTTTAGAAAAAAACAAAGTATAACCCTAAGTAATGTGGAAGTATATGAGAACTTATTGTGTAATTTAATTTAGTCTATTACAGAGAGCTAGCAGCCTTTAGAGACACAATTTTCTTTGAATCATTCTTTAATGCTTCATTCAGCTGGACATAGTCACTGTCAGTTGAAACTTTCTAATCAGTGTAAGAATTCTCTAATCCATAAAAGCTGTTCCAATATTAGGAACAAACCAAGGTATACCTGACTGATGATTATTAAATTGTAAATATTTTACCTCAGTTTTTCCCTGTTTTAGTTTTTAAATGAAACAAGCATTAAAGGTTACTTAAGAAAAAAAAGAAGTAAAAATAAAGAGAGAGAGAAAATAAGTAATGAATTTCTTCTCTCAACTAAAAACTAAATTGCTGTGGCTATGTTACTGGTTAAGACTAATTAGTTGAAACTTGGCCAAAAAATTCAACAGATGTTTTCTGGTTGTGAAGTTTTTAGTTATTCTTGCAGAAATATCTCTTTAAAAGAAAGTTAGTACAATTTGCTGATTGCTCATTACTATTTCTATGCAATTCTACAATTTAGCATATTTCATTCATGCAGACATGCAGAGAAATTAATACTCTGTGATAAGGATTGCCAGAGACCCAACATAAGCATAAGCAAACAGTCCAAACAAGCTTCTCATGAAGCCTATAGCAGAAAAGTAACTGACCTGCTAAAATGAACTGGGATTTTACTGGAATGCAATTTTTCAGCCAAGAAAAGATCTGTCAGTTTGCTTTCTCTTATAAATAAATATTTTTAACCCTCATTCAGTCTTCATATATGGAGATTTACCAAAAGGCCTGCTTAAATCCTATGTAATATATCAGCATTTAATGGTATATTTTGGGCTGAAATGTAGCCTGTTTAAACTGAACGGGTGATATTTCCAGCTAGATCATAAAGAGCATTTTGAAAAAATTTGTAATGAAGTCTTTCCTAAGAAGTCTTGCTCACTCAGTCTTGGTACATCTCACATATCTTCATTAAAATAGTGGCCTGTGCATCATGCTAGAACTATGACAACAAGCTAGTGACAGCTGGAAAAGGTTCAGTGAGTCACTGACTCCTGGAGCCACATGTGCAGCCTTGCAATATTGAAAACTTACCCTGAAGGCTGCCTCAGGGTTGCCTCGAGAAATACACCATAGGCATATACACCAGAGTGTTTAAACAAAGGAAAGCTGAATTACTGTGCTTTGAGAGTCATTTGTCATCCTATAATCATTGATCAATAGAGAACTTATGATGGCAAACAATAGTCTCCGTGGTCCAAACCACAAAGGAGTTTGAAATCTGTAACTTGAGATTTTTTTTTCTTTTCATCACATTTGGATGTCTCCTTGAGAAATGACACATTTTCAAGAATTCTTGCTACAGCTCAAAAATGTGATAAACCTCTGAAGATTTAATAAACTAAAAGCAAAGGGAGAAATTATGCATATATCAGAATTTAAAGCACTGAAAACTCTTACAACTGAGAATTTTTGTTCTTCTACTATCCAGAAAGAATAGTTTAGGTATTAAACACTCCTTCCTTTCTTCAGGTCAATCTTTTAATTTGGTTTTTTTTTTGCCCTGCTTTTGTTTTGAGAATTGAAATATTCCTCCTTAGACATCCTCCTTTTTTTTTCACTCTGCAGGTTCTCTGACTCAATTTCAGTGACAGTTTCACAACAACAGTGTATGAAGTCTTACCATATGGTTGTCTCTTTCTATAACAGATAGTTGGCAGTTCTTTCTATTAGTGGTCTTAACTAAATATTGGTATGTCCCTAAGCTCAGTGATCACTTGTCTGTCCTTTGTATGTCTAGCTTTAAATTTTGTTAGTTTAACAGAAAACCAACAAAACAAGCAAACCAAAAGCTTGCTCCTACCAGTTTTCTCTGGAGATTTTAGTCTAAGAGATGCCTCCAACTTTCACTGCAAAGTGAAATTTGAGTTATCATAGTAGATTGAACAAAAATTTTAAAGTAGATTGCACCAGAATAAAAGTTATTTTCCTCAGCTGAATCTAGAATACCTTTGCTTGCTTATCCTTTGTCTTTGCTATGACAAAGCAAATGTCAGTTCAAAGTCTAATTCTTAAAAAAATGCAACAGATTCAAAGTATCTTGAGTTCCACTGACAAAAGCTAACAACACCATGTCCTGTCAAAATTAATTCTCTTTCAAAGTTAGTCTAAAATGGATGAAATAACAATCAGGCCTTATGTCACAACCATTTTCCTGATTAGTTTTGAGACATATTATGAGATAAAAGTTTGACTATCTGAGACCCACAGCCTGCACATAAATTACTGATTGGATTTTAGTATACGACTCAGAAATCCTTCAATTAATGCCAAGGAATTCTGCTGAAGTACACTATAAACAATCTCTATGACCTTATCTGTGTCTAGCAATCATGCATAGATAGATACACTTCCAATAGACTCTGATAACAAGAGACAAAATAACAGAAATACACTAGCTGTTTTATCGAAAGCTGTTTTTTCTTGGAGTAAAAGAAATCATGTGATTGTAAGAGAAAAAAATTCTATTATTTGATGATATTTCTAATAATAACATAATCAATTGTGTATTTGGAAAAACAAAACCAAAACCAAACAACAAAAACCTTCTACTATTTACCTCACCCTTTAACCAAAAGATAAGCAATTGGTAGTTCTCTTGCATGCAGAAAATTCTAAAATTTAAATAGTCTTAACTGTTTTGAAAACGGGATATATTTGGTGATTTAATTCAGCAACTGAGTTTTAAACATATTAGCTATGAAAGCTGACACTTACAAGTACTCTAGCTGTGTAGCTGTAATTTTTCAGATATATCATCTTTTTCTATCCAGAAATGTCATCACTGTTGATTTGGAATTTTCTGCATTTGTCATTCATTGCTAGAATTATTTTAAATGACCTGGAGCTACTGCTTGACAAAACAGCATTTGGTAAAGGAAGATTAATCACACATCTCTAGGAGTGATCTGACTATCACTGACTATCACATTGTACAGGTTATTGCATTATATGGACGTTCTAATGCTTCTTAGAACAAAATTAAAAAAAAAAAAGAGTAACTAACCACCGTGTTTCCTTCTGTATTGAGAAAATGTCTTGCCACTGTGATGTTTGAGTATTTTGGGATACTATTTGAAGAAAGTGATCTTTGAAAAGATATAAATACATTTTTTTTACCCTAAATAAATAAAACAGTAGAAAAGTTCAGTTGATGCATTGGCATTAGGATGGAGGACACCAGAATGTGGAAAACATCACTGGGCTCTATCTCTTCAGAAAACACACACAGACATTCTGTATTTCTGAAGTACATGGTGGTTTTTAAGTACACTAGAAAGATTGGTGAATGAAATGTTTTGCTCAAAAAAGTAAGAAAACTTTTGGAAGGACTGGAAAAAATTCCATTTGATTAAAAAAAATGGATCTTATCTAGACTTTCCAAACATTGGAAAGAAATACAAATATGTGTTACTGCCAATTTGCTTTGCCCATGACAATAATTTGGACAGTGATGAAGTCAGAACTGTAATATAGATGAGATTACATAGGTCTTGGTTATTAGGAAAAAAAAAAACACTAAAAACAAACCAACAACCATAACTAGAAAAGCAGACTCATGAACGTAAAAATGTGTGTTTCAGTGGGTGACTGGAGTAGAAAATCTTTCGTTGTTGCTCATGTCATGTTTTCTCAGGTCTGATGCAGACAATTTAGGTACTGTTCTTGCTTAGTTTGTCTGACCTTTTTCATCTTTATATGTAGAAAATACTACTGATTAGCTTCTACTTTGAATATAATAATAAAAAATGACTTCTTGAGAAATGCTTTAGGATAATCAAATGAAGGAAATACTATAATTTCCCGTAAATGTAAAGTAATGCAAGTCATACTGAAAAACTTTCTGTAGCATGACAGTGGTTTAGAAGCCTGTTTGTTCTGCTAAACTGGAAATGCATTCTTTATCTTTGAAAAAGAACAAAGCCACAGCCTTTGGCTCCTCACAATCAATGGAAAGTCACTGATGTAAAAATAAACTTTTAAATTGAAAAAGAGATAAAAAATGCATCAACTACAATAAAAAAGAATGTATCTAAAAACAAAATACACAGTTAAAGGGAAAAAAATATAATTTAACCCAAATATTACAGACAAAATTATGAAAACATAGTGTCAGCATAAACAAGGCAGAATGTGTAATTTTCAGAACACAATTATTTGTTCTTGTACTTGTTTACATTATCAAGGTGCATGCAATGATGGGATATAAATGCAAAAAACTATTTGTGCCTTGCTATGGCAACTTAAATTATATTATTTACATACACACTGAAACAGTGTTTGACAAAGCAGTCCCTCCTCGTTGGTAGGTGCCAGTGAATGGCTTGAAACCCTGATTAGAAAATTGATGAAAGAGACTCAAAAGATCTGTCTGGAGATGAATATGGTCAGATGACTATTTCTGATCTTTATTCTGAAACAGTTGAGATGGGTTGTGTGGGAGGCTGGAACATTGTTCTATGTTTATCTTATTGTACATCAATCGGATAATTCAATAACCACTATTTTAAAATTCATAAGTGTGATTTCTAATTCATGAATACACATTCTAGAAATTGTTTTAAGAATTTTCTTCCAGAAATGTAGTGTTTCTGTCTCAGGAGGGCTATGAGGTGACTGTATAGATAAAAGAAAGACTCTGTTATATGTGCATGATAATTGATTCCAGGGTAGTAACTTCAGGGTAAAGCAATACGTATTTCTGATTTTCCCTCATCAAATAGCTACAAAGCTTCTACAAATGTGGTTATAATTAGCTAGAATTAAAGAGTGAGCAAAATAATACTGATGTAGGATGCAAATTTTAACCTCTGGAAGTACCTTTTAGTGCAGTTATATTGTTCAACTCTAAGCAGATACTTTGTTTAATGGCAGCAGTCTTATTGAAAATTTAAAAAATGTGCTCCTTGAACATGTGCTAGCACATCTTTTATATACGTGTAAAACATGTTGATATGAAGTAAACTAAGCGGAATATAACAATGGAAATAATAAATATCTTGTGGGGTGGAGAGACAGAATAACTGTACTTGAACAATTTTAAGAGTGGTACTATTGATCAGAAAAAAGTGGCAGACTTTCCATTTTTTGAAACGATATGAAAACTTCTGGCTGTAAGTGGAAATACTCTAAAAACTTTTATGTAGTACATCACAGCTTCTGTTTCCAGGGAAACCATTTTCTTTATAACTGCTCCCAACAGCCCCACCATTAGGAAAACAGCTGTCAGGAACATTGAATATTAAGGAAGGAATCAAGAGTGAGTTGAGAGTATAATAAGAAAATAATTAAGATCAAAAATGTACATTATATTGGAAATAATATACTGTCGATATTTATGGAAAGAGGAGGTGTTGGATTACTTTTATCCTAGTTCTCATCTTCAGGAGATGGTGCCTGTATGTCAGCTATCTTTGAAGTATGACACACTGTGTACTTCTGAAGAGACATAAATGATATAAATATTAAAGTAAAATATGGCTCAGCTGGCTGAAGCACATAATAAAGACTTCCCTTATGCTGTTATAAAAACTGCCACAAACAGTATATTCAGTACTGGATGAATTTAAAAACTACTTCTTTTGGAGGCAATAGCTCATGTCCTTTTATTTTTCTTGGGACTGGTATTCTTCATGTATCAATAATAAATTAACAGGAAAAGAAGTAATAAAGGCAACTGAAATTCTTCCCAGTTCCTGGTGATTTTTCGTATCTTCAGAATTCCTCCAAACTCACAATTCTACTGAATCACTGAGATCAATCTTACAAGTCAATTTTCCACAAAATGGTATTTTGGAAATGTTATTACACAGACAAATATTTAATTTTTGTCATTGATAAGTTATTCTTGGAAATTATGTGTTTCCAGACATTAAAAACAAAACTTTTGGGAAAAAAAAATTAGATTTCTCGAGAAAAATATAGAAACAGATATTAAAAAGAGTAGAGTGTAGGTGATATAGGATGGGAGCTGTGAAAGGAGACAAAAATGGAGATAGATACTCTGTTTTTACTATCATTTTCCATTCTGCTAAAAGTTGGCAAAAGCTGAGCTTCTCTCATTCACTTGTTGCTGGAGTTGCCCCTTCCTGCTTTGATTTATTTTGTTTGTTTGGTTTTGGTTTTTTGTTTTGTTTGGTTGTTTGTGTTTTTGTTTCTGTGCTCAGCTTTTTGTGTGGGGGGAAGGCAGGAAGTCTGTGTGTGGGTGGGGTTTTTAAGGAAAAAAAGTGGACTACTACAACTGCAATAATTCCATCCATTTAACAACATTGATGCTTTTTGTGGCTTCATCCTTCTGTAAAGGAATTGATTCAGATTCAGAGTATGTTTTAGAATAACTTGGGGACTGATATGATGCTGAATTATATCTGTTAGGTAAAGTTGAGAACTTTAAATTAATCTAGTGTCTCTTATTATATGAGTGTCTCTTATATGAGTTTCTTGTTCAGCATTAATCTATCCTTGAAATATAAGGAGTTATTAACAAGTTAAGCATGCAGTATACAGACATAATTTCTATTTTATTTTATTTTATTTTACTTTTTTTGTTCTGAACAAACAAAATAAATTTTATTTAATATAATCTCAGCTCTTTTGAACGACTCTGGATAAGTGCATTGTTACCACACAGTGGGACAATTTTATATTAGGTCTCAAGACAGGAAAAATCCTTGAGGGCAGAGGAGAGATAAAGGAAATACTCCTTCTTCACACAGCTTATGACAAAATAATAATTATTTTTCCAAAGACAAATGCCTAAAGTTTTTATAAGTCTAGAAACATATGGACATATTGAGAGAAAAAAATCCATCAAAAATTTCTAGAAAGCAAAAGACATCAACTCTAGCTGAGGTGTGTCCACTGCATCACAAATTCATGGAGCCTTGAAAAGTATTCTGGGAAAGTATCACTGTATGCTTTACTCATATTCATAATTCTCTATTCAGTAAAAGCTGCACTGAAGAGCTCTTTCTGAACAAAACATGCTCTTTTTGTCATGCAAATTTTTATATATTCTTCTATATTGATGTACGCATTCTTATGATAAACTTACATGTGTGCTTCGAACAATGTAAAGAAGGAAGTTTTGCTGGAGAGTGCTCATAATGAAAGAGCATGGAATTACACAGGAAACAAGTTTGATATCTGCCCCTTCTGTTCTAGGACCTCATACTCTACACAGAGGTGAGTATACACGGTTCTGGAAGCACTGGAAACATCCTGCTGGTAGCATGAGATTTACAGATGTTGTGATGAGGGATTCATTATGAAAAAACAAATTACTTTTTCTTATTCAAATTACAGTTTTGTTTGTTTTTTGGTTTTTGTTTTGGTTTTTTTTTTAATTTAATAAATATCAAATTTATGGCTTTCCTTGAAGAAGATCAATAGGCTTGCATTTTCAGCATTCTTAGGAATCTCATATTTTTTTCTGTTTACAGAATAGCATCAAAATTAAAAGCAATTATACCTAAACATGAAACAAAGCCCGGTCTAGAATACCTTTGCACCAAAATGCTTTTTGACAAAACCCACAACATAACAGGCTCTAAAAAATAAAATTAGCTTCTATTATAACCCCCACAAATTTCTTGGAATCTATATCTCATCACAGTGAATATTGAGACAGTATCTGTAATTCATCTGTACTGTCACTCATACTGCTCTGGGTTACTCAGGCCTAGACTAAAAAAGTAATTCTGTAGACAGAAAACTTTCTTGAGATGAAGAAGTTTAGTGTCTGACACTTTGTACATTAATCTTGAACATAGAAATGATCCCAAAATCAATTGGATAGACAGGGTAGAAGTCCAAAGTAATATTTTAGTGTGAAACAGACTGTCATGTACACGTCCTAACCTGAGTTGTCAAGTTCCTTCATCAGGCCAATGGCATTGTGCTGCTTTGTGTATAGCACAGGATCTTAACTGTTTCCTGGTCATGTAAACATGAGTTTCTTAATTGTTATTGTGCCTTAAGTCAGGTCGTGTTATTTCTGCACTGTTAAATTCGGGTTTCAGAGAAGGACCCGGTTTTTACATAGATGCACTTTATGGGAAGTGAGAATAGTTTTGTGGTGAATATATATGACTTATCTCTGCTTGAAACTGGATTTAGGACAGGATATATAGCTATGGAATTTAAATGGAAATGTGCATAGCGAAAGAAATAAAATAAATCAACATCTTGATTTTTGGGTGAAAGAAATTACAGCACAAGTCAGAACTTACTATACAAGAATTTATGTTAGATGTAATGGAAGGAATAGAACTAAATATATTTATCATATATATATGTATATAGATCTCCACTGTGTCCAATCAAAAATAGTGTATGATAATATCTGTTAGATACTGGTTGACTTCACATACTAGAATGAAGGAAGAGATAAGCGCCCCTATATGAGGCCAGAATAACAAAAAATGTAGTTTTGAACTGAGTTGCCTAGGAAATGTGAACTGATCAGGGTACTTGAAAAAGTCTTTTTACTGGTGCATTAGGGATAACAATCACCATAAATATAGCAATGGTTTAAAGTATATATCAGACAGCCTTTGTGGAGCATCTGTTTATCTTATTAGTCACATTGTCTCAGGTAAGAAAGTTTATAGAGATACAGCTTTGTTCATAGACTTACATAAATACATTTTTCCTTCACTGTTTTCTCTAAGTCTTAGTTGCTTTGTAAATGTATTATGTAAAAATCTTAATATTATTGACAAAAGGTCAGTTTAACAGTCCTTGTCTGTATTGGAATGATAACACCTTCTACCAGCCTCATACTCTGACAGATGCTGCTCTGATCAGTGAATTCTTATTTGCAGAGGAACACTGAAAGTTGCTCTTATGGGAGAGGAGAAACCAGGTTTGTTATCTTGTAACCTCAGTGTTAAATATTAGAGGAAATTAGAAGCTCCAATGACAGCTGTGCGCACCTTTGTTAAATTATTTTAAAACTCATAATACTGCTAGGTTCTAAAACAAAGGCATAAAGGTACAGCAAATATTTCAAAAAATGCCTTCATAAACCACCCCTCCCCCCAACCCCCCTGAATTTTCTCTTGTCAGTGTTTCTCAGGACTGTGAAAAGCTGGGATAAAACCATCGGTATTCTGTAAATACTGTATACAGAAGGGAGATTTACAAAGAACTGGATTTATGGTAACCAATTCTTCATGCTTTGAATAAAATAATTTTCAGAATGTCCTAGTGTTTTAAAACTGGTGGACTGCTGAAAAGGTTACCTTTTCTAACTGAGCTTATTCAGCCTGATTTGATCTTTCTCTGAGGTGTCTGAAGCCATGTTTCCAGCATCTGTTCATTTGTAGCATGCGATTATGTTGATTCAATCACTTTCAAGCACATGAAAATTACTGATAATTCACCAGCTGCTTTTTGAGAACAAATCCAATCTTTTAAAGTAAGGGAGGAAGAGAGAGATCAAACTTCAAGGTCCTAAACAAACTGCAGAAATGAATCATGCATTCCATGAGTGCATGGAAAAACAGTTGAATAATCCAAAACTGCAAATAGTATGGTGCTGTTTTACTTCTGATAAATTACTAGGAAATCCTTCAACAATAACACAGGAAAATTTAAATTTACAGTAAGTTATACACTGTTTGTTTGAGAACTCTTCATTTTTTTCAATGACATGATTCAAAATGTACCTGACTTACCCATTTGGTTGAATTTGGTATATATATTATTAAAAACAATTTACATGGTGACAATAGCTCTTTAGAATATCTAATATCACTCACCTAGGCCTCATCTCTCACCTAGGTAAAACAGCTTAGATTCACAAGAGTAGTCAGTGGCCACCATCTTCTGGCTTCAGATTTACGTTATTGTCGTGATGAGCTGCAAAATATTGTGTCCCAGCAGTGCCTTGTGAGTCACCTTGAAAGAGGAAATTGCTCTTATCACATACCTCTGGAACTTCACAAAGAATTTCTGGCAACAAATAAACAATCAGGAATACACATATAATGTTCAATGACATTTTATATTTGGGCCCAGGTTTTGCAATACTCTGTAATTAGATAGTATATATATTTAGCTAAATTGTCAGAAGAAGCAGATTTTATAAAGTATAGATGAGTTTGTAACCAAACAGATACAAACTAGTAGTCACTTTCAAATATGCATGAAGAAAGAGCTGTTTCTTTCTACATGTGCTGAGCTTTAAATAACATCTCATAATTATAAGCCATGCAGTGTAGCAGGTAATAATTAACTTCTCTGAATAAAAGCTCGTGTGGTACTTTAAGATTAAAGAAAGTTCAACAAAATTTATTTTGAAAAAAAATATACAGAAAGTCTATTTTTAGTGGCCATATCCTCTGAGGTGGCAAATCCTATACATTACTATACAGTATAATCTGCTATTTATATGAAATTTCCCTACACTGGGATTTTATTGCTAAAATTCAAGAAGTACTGTATGATCCTATGTCTTCTTTAAATGATCATATTTTAAAGGGGAATTACTCAGTAGCCAAACATCTTGAGCACCTTTTCTGCCATGCAGCCCTCACACCTGCCCATGTTTAGAGAATGTTATTGGTGGCTGAGACAGCTCATCACCAAAAGCAGTAACTCCAGCATTCAACAACTTCATGCTTGTATAAGTAAAGCGAAAAGTCAATATCCAAACTAACAGACCCTTGTTAAAAAAAATCTTTTGTGCTTCAAAATTTTTTAAAATTCTGTGGGTATGCAAAACAATTGAGATCCTGCCAGTATAGAGTTTTAGAAGGTGTACTGAAGAACATTAAATTAATGCTATCAAATGGCCACACCTAGAATAAAATAGATGTTTTCTTCTTGACTTTGTTATTTTAACTTAGTACGTTTCTCTATGGACTAATCATTCAAGCATTAGCAACACATAATAAAATGAGAAATTCTGGTAAGGAGGACGAAAAACAAAAAAGTAAAAACACACATAATTAGAAATCAGATGTTGAAGTCTAGTCTTCCACATCCATACTGGTTTCTTTCACACTGACAATTAATTTAATAATTTTCTGTTTTCAGTTATATTTAAAAGTCCAACTATCTTTTTGTTTAATTAAATAACAAAGATTACTTGAGCTCTGCATATTTAGTGCTTCCAGGATAAGTCCTAAATTTATAGCCACAGTTACTACCTTTCTGCAGTGGTACCAGAACTCTAGCTTTGTCCATTTGTTTGGTTTTGTCCATAAGTTTTGTTTCTCTTTATGACCCATATTTACAAAATTATAACTATATTTATTTTAGAAGTTGATGAACAGAAAAATGAGAAAAAAATCCACCAAACAAACCAATAAACTATCAGAAGAGAAAAATAAAATGAAACTAAAAAGAAGCTACATCTTATGTGTTTTGTATGGAGATCTTGGAATCTCTTATTTCTCTCATTGACATCCATAAACTTTGCTCATGGGCTACTAACACTGTGTATGTAACTCTATCAAGTCACCACAATGTAATCCACCAAAGCCTATCAGATTAAATGAATTTAATGAGATTAAAACAATTGCCAGAGTCAGTTGGAAGTGAAATTAAATAAAATCTGACCATTAATAACAAAGTTTTCTGATGAAAATACATTTATTTTTTTACCTCATTAATGATCAAATAAAGCATTTTAACATTAATATAATTTGTGATAAATTATTATAACTCTTAATTAGAGCTAGTTCATTTGGTGAGTATTTGGGCAATAATATAGTTAAAAGGAGACTCAGATATTAAATATACTCGTAAAAATTTTCAGTGCTTGTTTAGTGAGATCATAACTGTTGAAATCTTAGGATAAATATTATTTCTATAGTCTTAAAAGATTATTTAAGTTGATGAAAAAAGAAATTTTTCTTTTTAATAAAAATCCTAAAGGTGATATTCCATGATGGAGCTGAGATCTGAAAGTTCATTGCTCCCAAGAATGGCAATCTTATTTTAAGATCTTGTGTGGTTTTCCCTTTCTTCACAGTGACAATGGCGTTTAACTGGCGCAGGTCAGCTCACTCACAGAAAAAGCCTTCTTAGTCAGAAGTCTACAAATTTTTTACCAGGTCCCTGGCCTGATCCATACAGATGAAGGTTCAGAGATGCTCCAGAGACAGTGATTTTGAGATTTTCCTTTTGATAGTAACAGTTAATGAACTCGTATTATCCAATTTCACTCTAAAATCTTCATGGAGACTTTCAGTCAGTCAGTCAGTATAACAGAACAAAACTGATTCAAATCAACACATAATCTATAACCTATAAGTAAGATTTTTAAAATTTTATTACTTTTACTCTACTGCCTACCCTCCTTAATATCTACAGTTAATGCTTAACAGAAACAAGACATTTCAGGGTCCTGTAAAGCACTTTGAAAATATGAGGGATATTCTAATTTGGTAGGAATCCAGGGCTTTAAATGAAACTACTTAAAGATGGAAAAAAATTGAAGTAAATTAAAAAGAACTACCATTCAAAAGGATATAAAAAGAGGGGATTATTAGTAGCATTTGCTCTGTTTTTTTAAAAAAACTTCTTCTAAAACTTCTAGGGATGCTTCTTTAGAATTTGGGTTAAAGTATTACTTAAGCCTCAGATAAAATTTTGGGGTTTCCCAATATGTTTATTATCCTCAGAACACTCTTCACATTGTCATGTTTGTATCTCCACAACATAAGAAAACACTTTTATCTAATAATGACTGAGAAAAACCTGGTTGAACACTTTCTTTTCTCATTAAGACTGTTTTCTTCAAAGATGGGTGTCTTTTCTTAGACAAAGTTTTTTATTGAAAAAATAAAACTATCTGAAACTAGCAAAAATATAGATTCAGTGAAGAGACATGCTTTTGTTTCAGTCAATATTTAGAATTGATTTACTTATAATATCATTTTTATTGAAAACTGTAATTAGATTGTTTTCTTTATATTAATAAGAATGAATATAGTTTAAAATTGGCACTGTGTCTGCTGCTTAAAAAACCAAAACTGACCCAAAACTACAGCATTCCACTCAATACTTTCAGTATTTTTTAAATAGTCATTTGTATGAAATCCTAAACTGAGCAATCCTGAGCATTGGTCTCAGACACACAGTGACGGATTTGCCTTAATCTCTCTAACACTGATAATCCTCTCCACCTACCACAGCAAGATATATCTGCTAAAATATAAACTATTCTGCTTATTTAGGAAACTTTGTCGAGGTTAGGAATGCTTTTAACAGAGAATCAAGGAAAAACTTTCTGAAAAGAATGACTAGACTAAGTCAAGGAATATGTTTGAGGCTCATAAGAAGTGATGGGGCTTGATTTCATCGTAAGAATCACTGGGGGAAAAAGTATAGGACTGGAAAATAGAATGAAATACATTCTTTATATTGAAGTTTATATCCTTTGTTTAAAGAATGCAAATCAAAAGGTGGCCAAATAGGTCATCTAGCTGTGCAAAAGTTACATATAATTTATCTTTAAACAAATTAACAGGAAAACAATTTAAAAAGTAAATCAAGAGGATCTGTTAAACATAAATAACAATTCTTTGACTAAAACATTCAACTCTTTCAGCACTCCTTGAGACTGACAACCCCTCCAGTATGACCCATGTTCTTCTATTTGTAACCCTGTATTATGCTGCTGGCTCTGCTGACGCCTCTGTTGATTCTTCTGTATACTTATATAAGATTCCTCAAGAATCAACTTGGCAATGGATTTAGCAGAAAACCTCCTGCTGATAAAGTAATCTTACTTCCTGCAGAGTGAAGAACACTGCAGAAGCTGGACAGCAATGAATATGTTGGTCTTCTGGGTATGATTATGTCTGACTCTAATGGAAGAGACAGAAGATACTAGCTTTAATGAGAAAAGAGCTGAAAGAGGAAGATGATTTTATCACTTCTCTTTATTTTAAACTTTTTCTAAAGAAAATTAACATACTGAGGCAGATTTAGAGGTACAACAGCTAAAAAAATCAAGGTGACTAGTCTAGATTTACCCCAATATACCTACTATTAGAAACTGTCTCATCGTGCTTGGCTTTACCTACTAGGCTTTGATTGCTGTCAGAAGCTGAGATAATTCTTCAGCTATTCTTCCAAACTATAAAAGAAGCTTTAAAACACATATTAAAAAAAAACTAGGAGAACCTGTTTGTGTGTTACTTCACCACCAGAAGCTGAAGAAAAGTGTGGTTTCTTTGGTGGATTTCATTAATTGTTTTGATATCCTTAGCGGTTAAAACCACTTCAGTTAAATTGAGATGTAGCCTCTACAGACTAAAAGTTTTATTTTTCCTTGAAAGAGAAGTGAGTGGGGGTGCACTCACTATTCACTGTCATAGCTTTGTGCTTCATTTTCTTCTGTAAGACCTCAAAATCATGTGAGGGTTTGATGGGTGTGAAATTAATTAATGTTGTCACTTTTTAAAGTGACACTGAAATGTTTCCCACGTTAGCCATAGGGGTTTTTGGTACATAATGTCAATTAAATACATGGTAAGTATTTAACAGTTTTTCTAAATGACAATACTTAGTTAGGTGTACAATCAAATAGATAAGAATAGTTCACCAAGAATTCTAAAATAATCACCTGCTCCAATTCTCTGACCAGGACTGACCAATAGTTAAAGCATGTTTTAAGGGCATTGCCGAAATGCCTCTAAAACACTGAGAGGCTTGGGGCATCAATCACCTCTCTAGCAAGCCTGTTACAGTTTTTGACCACTCTCTCAATAATGAAATGTTTCTTATTGTGACATATGTATGTCCCCGATGCAGTTTTAAACCATTGCCACACATCCTGTCACTGGATACCAGGGAGATCAGCACCTCCCTCTCCACCCCACCTCTTCAGGGAGCATTGTGCAGAATTTATACCCTACACTGATCTAATTGAAAGAATGGGATATTGGCCAAATCCAAGTAAGTCTAACCCTGGTCAAAAAATTAAGTAACAGATTATGAGACTGATGGCATTAAGTCAGATCAAAAGATCTTTTTCCTAGCAGCAGGAATAAGCAGACTTTGCAGATGGAAGGATGGAGCAAGCATATATTAAATTTTCTGAATTAATTCACTGCCTTTTATTGTTTAGTATTTTTATCATTTCAGGAAATATCTTGAATCAGATGCTCTCTGCCTATTTAGTAATGCATAATAAACTTTTCTTTCACAGAACTATCTAATAAGATCTTGGACCTATTCAAATTTTTACAGTCTACAGCATTCTTTATCAAGGAGTTTCATTATTCTAGTACATTTTACATGGAGGGAAAAAAATTTAAAAGCTCACCTTTTATTCTGAACATATGTCCCATTAGCTTTATTTGATAATAGATGGGAAAAAAACAGTAATAATTGATCTCTGTTAAACTGTCTATGGCACTCGTGATTTTGTGGATGCTTATTAAATCCACCACCCTATTTCTTCCATACAAGCTCCTGTTTGGTTCTGCCTTGTTTTAACATTACTTGTATGGAAATGTTTACATATTTTCAGTGAGAGATTTTACTCCTTCCTGAACATTTTCCAATTCTACTATATCTTTCTGAGGTTCAGGGACTAGGGTTGTATAGCATTTAAAACACATGAGAAACATGAAATTACATAATGGAACAGTGGCATTTTCTGTTTAATTCTGTATTTCTTTATTACTTTCTGACAACTGATTTCTTTTCACATTCGCTGAGCATTAGAACTGACTGTCACAAAACCAAAATCTTCCTCTGGGTAACACGGTCAGCTCAGTGCCCTTTGTTGGTTTCTCCATGTGCATTACTTTATATTTATCAACATTATATTTCATCTGCCATTTTTTAACATTGTCATTCACATTCCTATTTACTTCATCAAAGTTTTCAAAGCTAAATTTTGTCTGCCCAGCACTGAAGGACTTCATACTTGGAAAGAATTTGTCACTTGACTATTAATCTCTTTTCCCAGATTATTTGCAAATGAGTTTAAAAAAAAAATTCTGCCAACACAAATCTTTGATAATCTCAATTCAAGAGAAGACTGCTTACTTTTGCCTCCTCTTTCTAATTATTTGTTTGGTTTTACATTCAGGTGGAATCAGTGTGTGTGCCCAGGTGCTGGCTACTGTGAGAAGATACCAGAAGCTGCTCCCATGTTGGGCAGTCAGTTCCAGCCAGCTCCCAGACAGTCACACCTTTGGCCAAGGCTGAGCTCAGCAGTGATGTTGACAGTGCCTTTGTGATAACCTGTTGAAAAAAAGGGTAAAAATGTTGTATAGCAATTGGGATTTAAAGGAGTGGAAATATACTTCTCTTTATCCTAGCCTGATTAATTGGCAATAAAATAAATTAATTTTACCAAGCCTGTTTTGCTCATGGAGGTAGTTGCTGAGTTATCTCGCCACCCTTATCTCAACCAACAAGTGTTTAGTTGTACTTTATCCTCCAGTTCTCTTGAGAAGGTGTGATAGAGAGGCTTGTTGGTCACCTAGCTGTCAGCTATGCCACAGTGAGAAATTTTGTGGATCTCCTCTGGCATCACATTTATCATTTCCCAGTCCTAAGCTGCAACAGCAGTTTTGAAGAGAGAAGTTACACACTACCATTAGTAATTTAGCTATTTCATCCTTGAGTTATCTTAGAACACTTGAGTGAATGCCATGTAGTCCTACCAATTTGTTACTGCTTATTTTGTCAGTCTGCTTCATAACCCTTTTACAGCCAATTTCAGGCACAACTGCTGGGTCTCCAACAAAAAAGAGTTCCAGTGAAAGAATCTCCTTAATTTTTCCACAGTGAACACTGATGGAAAAAAGGCATTTGGCTTCCGTGTGGTGGCTTTGACTTATTTGAAAGATTGTTTTATATCCAAATTGTCATCTGAGTTCTTTGTAAGATTTTATTGCAAACTTCTTATAAAACATCAGTTTGAAAAAAAAATATGATATAGTATTTATTTTGAAGTTTTTAAAAATGTTTTGCCCAAACACTTTTTTGGGATATCTTGGAAGATTTGTGCAAAATCAGCAGATTTTTCATCCTCAAATATTCTTTTGTCAAAATGCAATAGCCATACATTCAGATTAGTATGCATTCTCCAGTTCTCCATGTTAGAGGGCAATATTCATAGCCCTTTCTTGTTTTGTGCAGTTTCTAACCTCTGGAAATCTAAAACATGTCAGTCTGGGCATGTTCCATACTTTCATTGCCACATACCAAGCAGCAGAGGATCAGGCCCATTTTTGCTTACATTTACCATTCATTAGTCACAATTGTTTTGGACTTTTGAGTACATTTTTTTTCTGCCTATCTAGTTATATTAGTCCCCTAACCACAAGTCATGCTATTATTAAAATTATTCCCTGAAGCAATTTCTGTAGTAAACAACACATCTGGGATTGCCACTTTGCAGAAAATGGATCAGTAATTCTGGCGATAAAACGGCTGTGAGTTTTTTGCCAATTTTGCTGAATATTGATGAAAGAATTATGTATCATCCCATGT
Organism: Rhipidura dahli; assembly: GCA_013399225.1. NCBI lineage: Eukaryota > Metazoa > Chordata > Aves > Passeriformes > Rhipiduridae > Rhipidura > Rhipidura dahli. The sequence continues at coordinate 7,709 of VXAC01005208.1, read as the reverse complement.
GGTGGACAGCAAAAATGAGTCCTGTTATAAAAATGCAGTTGTGACCCTGAACTTCTTCCCATCTTCCCAGATTAATTTAATTTACCAAGCCAAAGGAAGTTGGCCATTTTTAATTACTTAGTCCCTCATACCTCATATAGCTGAACATTTCTCTAGTCATAGCAGCTGTGGGCCAGTGTATTCTCCAGTATCAGGGCACCCACGTGGCTGCTTTGAGTTCTGCTGTTTAGTAATGGAGCACAATTAAATGTTTTACCAGACAGAGATGATTGGAATGAAGCAGTGCTCAATGGCAAAGATTCTGAGTTCTATGAAATTGTTACTCCTGGTGTAATGAGAGCACTTGTTTTAGAAAAAAACAGTGATGGCTTGGTGATTTTTTAGTAGTTGGAAAAGCTACTGCCTCAGAAGGTATATTGTCTTACTGATCATTTGCCTTTACAGCTATATAGAAATATCCTAAAATTCAGATTTTGACACATAAACTGATCAATATGTGGGGGAACTGCAGACATCAAGGTACAAATGTGATCTTTAGGTACAATGGTGAAATTTCATTCTAGTAGAGTTTATGCTGACAGCAATGAAGTGTGATCCAACACAAGCCTGTATATAGTGTTTGCAATCCAAGATTTTGGCAGCAGTTCAGCTGCAGGGTGACTTCCATGGAAAGAGACCAGAAGTTTTCCCCGTGTTCAATACAGCCAGTGCCATCCAAGCCAGATGGATAGAGCCAAGACAGACCCACCCCTAGCCAAAGCTAAGGCCATCAGTGACAGTGGCAGTGCCTCTGGGATGTCCTGTTTAAGAAGGGAAAAACAAATTGCTGCAAAGCAGAAGCCAGAGAGGAATGAGAATATGTGACAGAAACAGCCTTGCAGTCACCAAGGTCGGTGAAGAAGAGGGAGGGGGCACTCCAAACACAGAGATTCCTCTCCAGTCTTCAGATGATTCCATGCTGGAGCAGGTAGATGCCCATGACCTTGTGGGAAGCCCATGTTCAAGCAGGCTCCTGGCAGGACTTGTGATCCTGTGAGTCAGCCCAACACAGCCTGACTTCAGGCATAGGCACTAGGCTTCTCCTATTGTCCTATAGATAGATATATGTCTGGTTTTGGTACTGGTCTTGGCTGGGATAGAGTTAGTTTTCTCCACAGTAAGTAGTACGGGTCTGTGTTTTGGACTTCTGCTGGAAATAGTGTCGACAGCACCGAGGTGCTTTTGTTACTGCTGAGCAGTGCTTGCAGAGTCAAGGCCTTTTCTGCTTCTTACCCCACCTCATCAGTGAGGAGACTGGGGAGGACAAGGATTTGGGAGGCAGCACAGCTGGGACAACTGGCCAAAAGGATATACCACTCCATGTGGCATCATGCTCAGCATATAAAGCTAGGGTAGGAAGGAGGAAGGCCAGGGTGAGTGATGGCATTTGTCTTCCTAAGTAACCACTACATGTGATGGAGCCCTGCTTTTCTGGGGTGACTGAATACCTGCATGCCCTTGGGAAGCAGTGAATTAATTCTTTGTTTTGCTTTGCTTCTCTGCATAGCTTTTGCTGCATTCTCTGCATAGCTTTTGCCCCATTAAACTGCTTTTATCTCAACACACAAATTTTCTGGCTTTTACACTTCCAATCCTCTCCACCATCCCATTTTGGGGGAATGAGAAGTGGCTCTATGTCTTAGTTGACAAGGAGTGTTAAACTAATACAACTATTTAAGTTAATGTTACTTTTTCTTTCTTTTTAAAAATTTCCATTTTATATAAAAATATGTGTTAAGTTCAGAAGCAGTTGATATACCAGAAAACCCACCCAAACAACTGTAGTTTCTATTATTACATTTATTGTCCCTAACAGCTTTTCCACTTAACAGAACTGTGTAGTATATAAATTAAACCCTTTAATCTAATCCAGATAAACTGGCATATACTATACTTGTTTCTAGAAACTGATCACTAAAACCTTGTTTAAAATTGTAAGTCTTGTAGCAGAAGCCAGAAGGAAATTGTTTCTGTCAGTAAAATAATTTTTCTTTTTAAAATTGTCTTCAAACTTCTTTCTATCCCAGTACTAGAGACAATTACAGAATTTCACTGGAGGGAAAAGATCAATATAAAGACTTTCAAATCTGGATTAAATGTGCTAGTCCTACTTTTCTGTGCCTATTTAAGACATTTCCCTTAGAAGGTATTTAGAATGATTACAAATCCACCATACTTCACCATAAACTCAGTTTTATACACTATTGTACTACTTGTTATATACTTCTGCAGTGTGTGTGAAATATTAAAAAATGAAATATTAATTTCATGTTCATTTATTGCAAACATAAATGACTACAAAATTAGCAAGGTTAAAGAGGTTTTAAATCACAAATTGTGGACTAAGATACAGTTTTTCCAAGTGTGTTTCTTCCATGTAGTAATTAATAGAGCGAACCCTGCCATCACACTTTATTAACTTGTACTTTTGTAAATTCATATGAAAACCATTCTGCAAATTCCTTTGATGGTGATTCTTTGAATGATTCTAAATCACCCATCTGCAATTTAGTGGTATTAATGTTCATGGACCTCTCTTATTTGCATTGACTAATATACAGAGTGTGACTTCTGATATGCATACAATCAGAAAAATCTCAAAAGTGTATGTATAAAAAGTAGCAAGTTCATAAAGTTTAAAAACTTTTTTCCCTTAATATTTTTCACTGATTTCCAAGAGAAGAGTGCTAATATACTCTTCTTTGAAAATCCATGAAAATAATAAAATCTGTTTACATCTAGACAAGATGACTTACATTTTAATCCTTATAACTATTATATCATTCTTTACAGAGAAGAATATGTCTCCTGAATCTTATTATTATCTTTAAATAACATAAGATAATTTGATTGCTAAGGTTAAATAATGGTATTTGATGTTTAAACAAGTATAGAAACAAACGAGGGGTCTTTCTAAATTCAGTCATCTGTCAATGATTTGATTGAATAATTTAATGGTTGTCTATTTGTTATTTGTAGAAAGAAAGTCCTTAGTAATATACTTCAAATAATTATGAAATTATGTAACCTCCCCAAAATTTCAATTTATTTTTTGACTCTTTTAAAAATACTACATTGCAGCCACATTATAATACTTCATAGGAAACAAGAACACCAAGGACAATGTCAGGAGTGGTTAGTACCCTAGAAGACTGCTCAGGACCCATTCAAAAAGATTTCTATAAGCTGAGGAAATGGATAAGCAGGAACACAGAAACACCATAAAGATCTGCAAAACAAAATGCAAGATGCTGCAGTACAGGCTGGGGACTGATCAGATGGAAAGCTGCCTCCTGAGGTGCATTAGGCAGACTGCTGATGGCAGACCAAAAAAGGTGACCTTTCCCCCTCTGCTTACCACTAGTGCGACACATCTGGATGCTGTATCCATTTTTGGGCCCTCCAGAGCAAAAAAAATTATATATACATATATTTTCACTGGAGCTAGTCAACCAACAACCAGAAAAATGATTAAAGGACTGGAGCACCTGACAAAGCTGAGAGTGCTGTGTGTGTTCAGCCTGAAGAAGAGGCACAGGGTCCTTTTCACAGTGTGGATAAATAATTGATGAGAGAAATAAAGAACACAGAGGAACACATGTCAGGCTCATGTCAGTGGTGATATAGGAAAACAGAGGAAGAAAAGGGCACAACCCAAAATACAGGAAGTTCTGCTTAAACGTAAGGGCAAAAAACCCTCCAATGCTGTAATTGTGATCTATCACTGGAATAGGTTGCCCTGAGATATTGCAGAATCTCCATCCTTGCAGATATTTAAAACATGACTGGACACACAAAAAATACCACTACTCATTACATTATGTTGTCTATTTACCTGTCAGAGCTCAAGTCATCTAAAGTACTGTTTTCTAAAGACACATGATAGATATCAAAATGATTGTACTTCCTTTGTCTCCTTTCAATGTTTCCAGTGTTGCCTCTTACACACCTAAACCAAAATAAAATGTAAGAGAAATAATGAGGCTGCCTGCTTTCTTTTCTTTTTTGTCTCTTTCTTCCCCTCCTGTTCTTCCTGCATTGGATGCATAATTTTCAGTTTCCATACACCCAAACTATCAAATCTAGGCAAGCTGTAGAATGAAAGATTAGCAGTGAAACTCTATTGCTTGTGTAAGGAATGGAACAAGTAAATCCTATCCAAAATTCTACAAACAAAATAAATTAGCAGTGTGTCACCCTCAGACATGGTATTGATTTACAGAAGAGTTGATGACTGACTAAAACCTGACCACTGGCTGTGTGGACAGTGCCAGATTTCTGTCCAGAAAACAGATGTGAATGGCAAGCAAATGACCATGATCCTTAACTAAACAAAAATTATCAGAGTTGATTGCCTCACAAACTATCCACAAATTCAGTATGATGCATTTCTATAAAATCCTCTCTATTCTTTTAATTTTATCTTTTTGTCATCACCAGCCTTGGTGGGAAGCAGCACAAGTACTGTAGTATGAAAAATAAGAAAAAAAGGAGAAACAGCTGTTTTTCAGATGAGTTGGGAATGGGCTTCCAACCAAAACTAGTGGGAAACAAAAAACATTGAGTAAAGAAGAAGAAAATTTGACTGGATGCTAAATCTTCCACATGCCTCTGAAGTCTTTATGAAAAAGGCTTCATGCTTTATGAAGCCTTTATGAAAAGGCTGTTCCCCTCATCAGCAAGTAATCACTCATCTCTACTTCTCATACCACAGTGTTCTCATAACTCATACAGACTTCCATGAAACCATCTCAACTGAAAGTTTAGGCATTTGGAAACCATTTTCTCATGGTTCTACAGTTCTCTGTTGTCACACAGTGACATGTCACCCATATGACTACCTCATATCCAGAGGAAAGACCAGTTGGAACAAATTTGTCAATGCCTGGAGATATTTTTCTTTTTTTTTTTTTTTTTAATTGCACATAGGAGATGGCATTGAGAATGCATATTAATGTCAAATCACAATGCAGTTAGTTATCAGGGATTCAAGAGTATAAGATGGATATGTCAGAGGTAAAGCAGATTTCAGTAGAAGAGTCACAGATTCATTGTGTTACCCAGTTTTCTTAGGGGTGAAATAATCCAAAGTCTGGTCTAATTCTTGTTGTGTAAATATCAGTGACAAAATTAACTGAAGTGACCTGTCTCAGCAGTCAGAACCTTTCATGGGCACAGGAGTCAGCTGTGCTGGATGTTGGGTTGTTCTAGTGCTCACCTGTTCCCATCTAACAGAATGAGATACTCACTGTCAGAGCTTTTCTCCCTGAGTAAAAAGGAAAGCTCAAACCTTTATACTTCATCAAATTTCTTTGGATTCTTTTTCCATATATCATGAGGAGAGAAAAAGAAAAATAAGAAGGCAATAGTAATTGCTTATTTAATGAGCCCTATGGTCTTGTGATATCTTTATTTAATTGTCCCATATGGAGAGAAGACAGAATTTAATACAAGTGTAATAGGCATTCTGAAGTCCTTCCCTGTATCATTCATTCAGCTACCCATGCACATTCATGCCTTTTTCTGGAGTTCTTTATTACCTTTTCTGTGCTATTAATAATTTTTTTTTTTATTCAACACACATTTTATTTCTTTATGAGTCAGAATCCACTTGCCCTTTTTCTTTGGAGTGGTTGAGTTCTGGTCAGTGAAGACTTGACTTAGAATTCAATGGAGGCTGACTCAGGTTCTTGTCTTGTGATGCTTATGGTATCAATATATTATTGCAAATTTCTTTTTTACAATGTCCCATATTTCTCCACTTCAATAGTCCAAAATAAAGTTGCTTTCCTATTTCAGTATTTTTTGCTGCAAGCAAAAGTAAGACAAAATCAACAACTGTGACTAGCAAATAGATTTTTAACCTATCATAAGAAAAGTACATGTAGTTATTCCTCAAACTTCTATAAAGGTGCTTTCTTAGGAAACACATCTTTTGAAAAGCAACAGTGGATCTTTGAAAGTAATCCTTTGATCAAAGTCAGTAATGTTGCTTCACATTATAGTTTACTGTTGTTATTTTCAATAAATAAATCCTTCCCTCTCCCTTTTTATTTTTTAATCCTGGGAGGCTAATTCTTGATTTTAATATCAGGATTGTCTACCAATTCTGACATTGCCCTTTATGCAAATAAAATCAATCATGGTATTAAAGTAGCTTACAATCATGAAGCAAATTTGGGTGAGATGTGATTTTTTACAATTATATTTGGCCAGGAATATACTGAAAAAAAAATACTTAAATATATTTTTTAATTTACTTGGTGTTATGTGTCCAAAGCCTCTTTGATTGAAAGAAAGTACTTCTTTTGGGAAGAAACAAAAATGTATTTATTAGAACTCTGACTAAAAGTATTTCATAAGATAGTAAAATCTGTTGGAAATAGACCCAGTGGAACTCATGCATTTTGTAAGAAAGCTAAAAGGAAAAAAAGATGTGGCGGACATGATATTGAATAAAGTCTGATACTCTGAGACTTATACTTGTCCTACTGTGATGTTTTTGTCTGGGGTGGAGTCAACTTTCTACACAGTAGCTGGTATGGGGGTGAGTTTTGGAATTGTGCTGAAAACAGGATTGATAACATAGAGACCTTTTTGTTATTGCTGAGCAGGGCTTGCACAGAGCCAAGGACTTTTTTGCCTTTCTTGCAGCCATGCTGGTGAGGAAGTTGGGGATGCAGGGGAGGTTGAGAAGAGACACAGTCTGGACAGGACATCCCAAGTGACCAAAGAGATATTTCAGACCATATGCCATCATGCTCAGTATATAAAGCTGGGAGAAGAAGTAGGGAGGAGAGACAATTTGGAGTGATGGTGTTTGTCTTCCAAGTCCCTGTTACATGTGATGCTGTATTCCTGGGGATGGCTGAACACCTGCCTGCCCATGGGAAGCAATAAATTCATTCCTTGGTTTTCTCACCTTTTGTTTGTGGCTTTTGCCTTCCCTATGTAAGTGTCTTAATCTCAACCCACATGTTTTTCCAGCTTTTACTATTCCAATTCTCTCCCTGGTGAGGGATAGAGCAGTGGTTATGTGCTGCTGTGGTGCTGGCTGGGCTTAAACCAAAGCACCTACAGTATCTTTTACCAGACAATGTTACTACATCTAGGATAAAACTAGTCCGATCACTCCTGAATCAGTTCAAAACCTGCAGCAGTTTTCAGCCCACTGTATGCTCAGTGTAAGCATATTGAAAGGTGGGAGGTATGAAAGTCTCAATCATTCACTTTTAATCCATTGCTGGAAGTTTCATGGACCCCTCAGGAAAGTCCTCAAGAAGGAACTCAGGCAAGCAATGAAGGACAGAAATATCCAGTTACAATGAAAAGAATATTTTTCATAAAATCATACTGCATCCTACATCTCTCCATCCTTGAATGAAACCAGAAAAATAGCTTAGTTGATGAGCCTGGGAATTGTAATTCATGGCTCCACTTTGTTCTGAAAATCAGAGTTTCAATAAAATACTGTTTTTATGACCCATCACAAGTTCCTCTACATGTTGTCTTCTGACAACTCCTTCATTTTCCATAAATGTAACAACCTTGCTATTTCCCCCATAGGCTTTATAAATGCTACTTCTGCTACTTTAATTCTCTTAAAAAAAAAAAAAAATACTTGTGCATCTGCTTATAAGAAAAGTGCCTGTTATTCATGAAACCTTCAA
>VXAC01005205.1:121923-215394 GCA_013399225.1 Rhipidura dahli | reverse complement strand
TCCTTGGAGGGCTTCTGCTTCACTGGTGTGACATTTTCAGGCAGGTGCCTTTCTTTGGCACTCCCCTTTGGAACATTCCCATGTTTTCCCAAGCGGTGGGTAATCTGACTGTCCATTATTCCTTTGCAGCCTTAACACCTGCTTAGAAATTTTGTTGCTGAGTTCCTTTACTCCAGCTGGTAAAGAGAAAATCTAAGATGCTGTATGAAGCTGTTTCTTTCACAGTGTCCTTTCCAAAGCTTGGCTGCTCACACCTGCAATATTATTTTATAAAACAGAGAGTTATAAACACCCAGAAGACCCAATTAAATCTTGCTGAGGGCCGCAGCTCCTCTGCTCTGTCTGCAGCCCTGCCTCCCTGCCCTGTGGCTCTGGCTCACTTTGCTCTGCAGTGGCAGCCTGCTTGCTGGCAGCTGGGTTGAGTTATTTTGGAGCACGTCTGTGCCAGGATTCCTATGACCCTGTCTTGGCTGCAGCCTCACTCCATCCCACAGAGCAAGGATGAAGGGATGGAAGTCAGACCAGAGCCTGGAGGAGAATGGGGCCAGGAAAGGGGGCTGGTACCTGAGCACACAAGCTGGACATCACAGGCTGATCCGTGTTTACATTAATTATGAGCCCTGCTGGATTTCCTCTCCTGCCCACAACCTCTCTGCATTAAACATAGGCAGAGAAATTCTGCGCTGGAGTCTCCAGCCTCCACCTGCTGCTCCCCACCTCCCCCCCAGGGATGCAGATGGTGAGAGATGTTTTATCTCCCTGCACTTTGCTCCTTCCCTGAGCTGCATGGGGATGTGGGGGTGTGGGGATGTGTTTTTCTTTCCTTTCAACTTCCTACCCTGCTACCTATTCCAAAGCCATCACCCCAGGAAAGCCCCTCTAGCCCTGGCAGAGGAAAAAGGGAATCTTCCACTACATCTCTGTCTCTGTTTTCTTATTATCATTCAATTCTCCTCATTTATTACAACTCTGTAGCTCCTGGGCTCATGCCAGGCAAGATGCTACACTGCAGTAGGAGTGGAAGATGTTTTGGTACAGAGTATGAAGATAGGTGTATTAAAGTGAAGTTGTTGCAAAACCACGACTACATCAAAACCTTGTTTTGCTGAGAAATGCACAGAAGGTGATGTGTTCCAGCTGCATCAAGCACCACCGAGCCAGCTAATTCAGCACAGCTGAGCATCTACTGCCAACAAAAACACAGGCAGCAGTAACTGAGGCTGATGGCTCAAGGCAATGCACTCTGTGCAACTAAGCTTGTGGGTCCCCTGGCCCCTTATGAGGTCTGTGGGATCTGACAGGCAAATTTGCAGGAGCAGCCTATATGGAGAGGGAGAAAAGGAGCCAGCTTGCTCATCTGAGCTGTGCCCAGCAATACATGGCCGGGTGTATTTACCCGTGTCACCATGACGCCGGTATCTAAATATACAGAGATGATAAGCCATCCAGGGAGCCATTAAAAATGCCAGAGGTCACTACGCTTTGGATCGATCACAGCAGATCCCAAACCACCCAAATTAACTGCCTGGTTAGTTTTTGAACTGCATTCTTGCGATGAGCGAGAAAAACAGCTGGAGTGGATCAAAGTGTTCCCAGGCAAGACGTGGCCAAGGGAGGGGGTAAGAAAAGGAAGGTTATTGCTGCCCCAAAGAGATGGTGATCTAGGATAGGGGTGGTTTTGGGGAGCAGGTTGGATTACATGTGCTCAGGGCACTCTGCCAGCCCCAAAGTGCTCAGACCTGGCAGCCTCCCAGTGCTGGCCTGGCTCCTGGCACAGCTTTGCAGCTCCAGCCCGGGTTGTTTCCAGTGAAACCCTTGTGTTTTTGCAAAACAACATTTTCACTTTGAAGGTGTTATTATGTGCTGGGTAAGTCCTCAGTTGCTGGCTTCAGAGCTTTCCTCCTCTTCTTCCTTCCTCCTTTAACTCTCCCAGCCAGCTTGGAGACAGAACTCTCTTTTAAGATAAGTTGCACCGTTTTCCAGGGTGAAAAACTCGAGAATGGAAAGAGAAAGTTTTCTTCTTCCCTTTTTCTCCTTTGTTTTTTCCTTCTTTTTTCTTTTTTCTTTTTTTCCTCTTGTCTTTTTTCTATTTTTTTGTAATATTAACCAACACATTAAAAACCTCAAAACGCATGGACATCATGCCTCCGAAGTCTGTACACGAATAAGGATGTGAGGGAAGCTTCCATGCTTTCTATGCAGTGATTTCACCCCCAGAGAGTTGCTTTAAATCCCTTGACTTCCCCAGCAGCAGAAGATCAGGGGCAGAAAAATCATATACAAGTGAGCCAGGACTCCTGAGCCAAGCCATCCTGTCTGCAGGGTTTTTTGAGTTTTCCTCACTCCTACAATGTTGTGGGATGCCACATGGATACCCCAGCCGTGTCCCTCACAGAGAAGAGGTGAGATGTGAGTGGTCAGTGGGGAGAGCAGGCACTGGCACTTCTGGAGGCAGCACAGGATGAAACTGGGATTCCTAGAATAGATTCCACCAGAGTAAAAGAGCTTCTGAAGCTGCACTCCCATCCTTTAAGATTTATGTCTCCTGAAAGCATTAAACATCTGCTGGCCTAGCTGGCAGCCCGAGTGATGCCCAGGGGTGATGAGAAAGGCCTTTGCTAACGAGTGCACAGAGGTGACCCAGAGCCCCGATCCAGCCCTATCCTTGCTCCATCCATGGGTCATGGCATCACAGAATCCCCTACCTGTGAATATTTAACTTGCAAAGCCTTTCTGCTCTGGTGAGTGCTTTATTAACCCACCTGGAGTCCAAGTGCTCCCAAGCCAGGGTGGGATGAATTCTCCTATAGTGCCCTGGAAGCCAGATGTCCCAGGGATACAGGCATTGTTGTGTTATATTTGGCTTGCTTTATTAGGTGCTAATCAGGTATGGATCTGGGCCTGTCCCTGCCCCAGGCTGGAAGAAGGTGGGATTCCTCACCCCAAGGATCTTAGCAGCACTTAGCCTGAATGGATTAAACATTGACATACCCAGAACTGTGATAAGCAGAAATGAGCCAGGACTTTAGACCCTCTTACAGCTAAACAGGACCTTCAAGGGTTTCAAGTGACAAAACACATATCAGCCAGCTTGAAAGGCAGCTACACACCTAAACCCCTTAGTGCACTTACCCTCAAAGCCTCCTTCCCCCAGATTACATTTATCCCCAGAACCTCCCCATGTCTCTTGGCACCTGTGTCACAAGTTTGTCAGGCCTCCGTTCAGGTTCCAGCTATGTGATTCCTGAATCCTCAGACTTTCACCATTCTAAGACTCTGAGGCTGCTCTAAGACTCTCAGTTGGTGCTAATAGCATCATGGGTTTGATCCCTGTATGGGCCATTTGCTTAAGAGCTGGACTGAAGGATGATTCTTGTGGGTCCCCTTTAACTCAGAATATTCTGTGATTCTGCATATGTTTGCCTTCCTGCTGGTTCAGAGAGCATCACTCTTTAAAAAAACCCATCAATAAAACCCTTTAAATAGAGGGATAGTTTTCTATATTGAAATTCCTTTTATTACAGGTTATCAAATACTCAGTCACTATCAGGTGCTTGTAAGGAGAGTCTACAACATGTCCTAGCAGAAAGAGATGTAGGTAGCTAAACATAATAAGCCATAAAAAAACTATTGCTCTGTCAAATGCTGCAAAAACTGATTAATCATTTACCAAGCCCTTTTAGACTGTTTAAAATGGACCTTTTTAGCAGAAAAGTCATGCAAAGTAGAAAGCAGTTCCCATTAGCTCTCATTTCCCACAGCAGCTTGGCAAATATGGGTGGTGTATGGGGGATTTATTGCTACAAGGCACCCGAGGGAGGTTTGCTCACCATTTTTTCTGTGCATATAGATGATGTGAGAAAAGAGCTACCTGCTGTCTCTGCAGCTGAGGAGGGAGAGCCAAGGTTATCACATGAGCTGACACAGATTAGCTACAAACCCAACAAGGCTTAACACAAGGTGGAAGTGGCTGGGGGATGGATGCAGAGGGTGAAAAGGCATTGCCAAAGACGCTCTGCAGTCCATGTGGTGCAGGAAGGGGCACCAACCTCTCCGCCAGCACCTCGCAGCACTTACAGAACACCTGGAGCAGCACAGCACAAGGACATGGAGAGCAAGGACACAGTCAGAGTCTGTCCCTCAGAGCTGTGCAGGATCCTGCTCCACCTGGAAATACACTCATTTGTGTCCTTAAGCAAGGACAATACCAGCCCTAGCACTGCGTGCACACCTCACCCCAGGTGTGGGCTTTTAGAAATTCCTGATAGCTCCCGTGAGAGCAACAGTGATGACTGGCCTCACTGCTTCAGCCCTTGGCCCCTGGGGATCTCACATGGATCCTTGGGTTGAAGCATCAGTTTGGTTCATATTGACTCCATGTCAGCAGCAGAGTGGGACCTGCTGGGAGTCCTGTGTCTGTATCCTGCAGGGATGCACCAGCAACACGGAGAGACCTTCACCAGCTCACACCACCAGACAACTCTGAGCAGGCTTATTTCTGGAAACCATCCTGATTTGGGGGGCTCTGCCCCACTCCCCATGGCTCCTAATGCCTGGAGGGTTTTTAGCTCACCTCAGCTGCGAAGGTGGCTGCACAGACAGTGCTGGTTTCTGCCTGCACAGAGTGCTGCTGCAAAAGTGATTGTCCTCTGCAAGCCTGACAGTGTCATAAGCCCCCTGGAGCCTTGCAAATCCAGCTCAGGTCTAGAGCAGGAATATTACCTGAGGTTTTTCCTAATCCAGAGGATTCCAGTCCCTCAGTACTGGGGAAAAAAGGTAGCACTTACTGCATAGGTCCTTCATTCCTAATTACTACAGGGGCAGATTACTGGAAGATCCACTCCTGTCCTCTTGTTCAAACTCCTCCTCCAAAGCCAGCAGAAAAAACCCTTGCAAAGCCAACTTTTTCCCTTTTTCAGAGCTCTCCCAGACTCCTCAAGGTGCACACAGTGTCCATGTGCTGCTCCGAGCTGCAAGTAGTGGCCGCAGCATCCTACTGCACGCTGGGAGCCGCTCTGCCCATATCCTTGGGAAGGAGCTCCATCTGCCGAGCCAGTGGCCCGGGCTGAAAGCCTGGGACCATTGCCAGACTGCCCCAGGGCTGTGGGCTGACCGGTCATCAGGCATCTCCAGGGTAACACCGAGCTCATCAGACCCTGTTTTCCAGGATCAGTGCTCATGAGGAGCGCCAGGGGTGTTTTAAGGGGCCTCCCCCCCAAACAAACTGAGCAAGGAGGGATAAGCAAAGCACAGGTGAGGGGAGTAAAGGTCCTTCCCCGCCAAAACTGCAATTATGTGAGCATGCTGGGGGACAGTGGAAATACAGGAAAAGGAGGGGAAAAAAGGGTGTTGTCATCTCAGTCTGCTTTGAACGAAGTCAGTAGGCTGAGCTCATGCCAGGTGAAGGAATAAGCCAGGAAGTCACCTGGGTCTCAGCTGGGCTTTCTCCCACTTAGTCCCAGTCTCAGCTGGCAGCTCTTCTTGGAGAAGAAGCTCCTGGGAGCTGCCTGTAATAGCAAAGAGATGAAGAGGCTCAATTCTTGAAGGGGAACTGCTCTTATTTGCTATTTTCTTGTGACAATGAGTCAGAGACCTACTATGAGGGCGGGGCTGGGTAGGTCCTTGAGGGATGCTTCAGGCTCTGCATGGGTTAAGCCACCAGCCTGCCAGGGTGAGGGGTTCTGGGAAATACATTTCATGCCTGCCCCTTCGGGACTTCTTGTGGCACTTATGCATTCACAATGGGAGATGAGGCTTTCAGGCAGGCTGAGTGCATCTGCTCTGGGCTCCCCATGGTCTCCTGCTGCTCACATGGGAGGTCTGCAAGGACTCATCTAAACCCAGGCATCTCTGGAACTGTTGCTTTATCCCAGACCAGCTCCACTTCCCAGACATCGGAGCTTTTTGGCATGTAAAAATTTTTTTTTTCTTTCTGCATCCCCCCTCAGAGATACAGGATCTTTATTGTAGTTATTTTGCTAAATATCTGATGCCATTTGATCTCTGTGAACAAAGGCTCCAATGCAGAAAAAACCTGACAAAGGCCAGAGAGCCGAAAAGAAAGCCAACAAGCACTTCCACCTTGCCCAAAAATGTTACCTTTGGAGAGAGGAGAATTTCACCTCTAAAATACCGAACAAACTCCCCAGAACCCCAGTCCTCCTCACCCTGCAGACACAGTGTGAATTTTGCCATTTCTGTTCTGGGATAGCACTAAGGATAAAGGATTGAGCTCAGATTTTAAGCCGCTTCCTCATGTCCCCAGTGTCACAAAGCACCGTGCTGGCTTCATGGCTGGGGTGAAAGTGTAGCAGATGCCTGTGTTGTCCCTGAGTATCCCACAGGTTTAGGGCTAGTGAAATATTTGTCTCCACTTGCTCTCCAGTTGCTGTGTGCATGAAAGAAATGCCTCCCTGTCCCACATCAGACAGGGCTATAGTTGGTGTGTAGTGAGTGACCCCTGTGTCTGAAGGTGTGGTGCCCAGCACCACGCCACCATCAAGTGATGAAGTTTCACTTGATCATCACTTCACTCTGATTAAATGCACCATGAGCTGCATGATGAGGAAAAGCAATTCACCCATCAAACTGACGATGGAGACAAGAACAAGGCTGCTCCATGGAACTCGGGTTGTCAAGGACTAACCGACATGGAAATTACGTGACCAAGAGCCAGAAATTACAGGACTCTCCTGCTCCACATGGGAGAGGCCACAGCTGGAAAATAGCTTGCTCTCTCCTAGGGACATCCCAGGAAAAGCTGTGAAAACAATTTGTAGAAAGCATCCCTATGCATGAAGCTTTGCCATTGCCTATGAGAGCCAATGCAGCGGGGAAGAATAGGCTCTAGGACTACAGAGCAACTTTATATGCAAATACTTCTTTCATATATAAGAAATAAGGCCAAAGTGATGCCCTAAAAATCTCACTGGCTGATGTTCAACTGATTCTTTTTGTCTGTGCTGACAGGTTGCTTTTAGACTGGGCTTCTCTCCTGGGCTTAAATATGGCATTGGTTTCTGGTGTGGGTTCTCCTCAGTCTGGTGCCAAGGAGATGCAGTGAAGAGTGTTTGTACTTTCAGTCCCAGTCCAGTAGCAGAGAAGTTAACATCTGCACTTTTTAAAATTAAAAACGCCTGTAATTTTTCACAACTTGACCTGTTCCCATGGGGAAAAAACCCACAGTAATCACAAAGAAACCAGCTGGTATTTTTCTTAAGCACAGTGCTATAGTAAGACAAGAGCAACCTCACCAGGGCAAGAATTTACCCCAGCCTTCTCCTTCAGCTGTAGAATATCCCTTGCTATATCCACATCTGGTTTGAAGCCTGATTCCGCTTCTGATAGAGGGAAAGCTGAGGGCCTTCATCCCAGGGCTGGGCAAAGAGGGAGCTGCACCATTGTGAGTCTCTGACCTGAGACCATGCTCCTGCATGGATCCCAATAGTGCACTGTTTCAGTTTGACAGCTTGGCCACTAAAAGAAGCAGCTGCCAGCCCTTCAGCTGACTCCTGGTCTCATGGGCAGAGCTGGGAGATGTTACATTGGTGCCATCCAGGACTGGACCCCAAAACTGAAAGTGAAGCCACCATTTTTTAAGTGTTTTTATGCAAAAGACTTAATGGTTTGTTCAGGTGAGAATGACCTCAGCAAACACAGGGGACAGACAAGAGCTGAGAGGATGTGGCTGAATGGGAACATCTTGCTAGCAAAATTGTAACTCTCGCTTGCCCTGCTGCTTTTCCTTCAGGAGGGATGTGAGGATTCCTCCCTGTGCAGAGCCCAAAGGGATGCATGAAAAGCCAAATTCAACCCAAGCAACCCTCAGGATGACAAATAGGGTAAACCCACAGCAGGAGCCTGCTCCCCATCCAGGAGATCAACTTCCTCTCCCATCACCCTCCAGCTCTGGGACAACCACAGCTGGTTTGTGAGGTTTTATCTCTGCCATGAGCTATAACGCTGCCTAAAGTCCTCTCGGTGGGGATAATTCTCTTTAAAGAGAAAACAATCCTGTGACAGCACAGCCAAGTGCAAGGTTTCAGCAGACACATCCCACGCCCCTCCAGGCACTCCTGCTGAACTTTGCCTTTTCTTGCCAGGCCAGCCCTGCATCCCCCTGCGATTCCAGCCCTGGCAAAGGCAGCGGGCCAGCCTGCTTAGCATGCGTCTGTCATTGCTGGGAGCAATCGCTGCTGCTAAGGAGCCGAGCCCGGCGGCTGCGAGCATCTCGGGCCAGCGTCCTCCCCATCGTGGCTCGTCATATGATTTCTCCTAAGGGACAACTGCTGAGCGGGACTGTGCCTCCAAGCTGATCCTTTGCTGATAAGCCAGCTGCCAAGCCTCCAGTGCTGAGACAAAAGAGTTTTTCTCTTCCCAGCAGGTTTTTCTGCTGTGAATGACAGAGAAAGGGGTAAAAGTGAACTGCCTGGCACTCCTCGTGGGCGAGAGGCTTTGGGGGCTCTTTCTCCCCCGCTGTGCTGGCAGACCATGGAGCTTTTCAGGCTGAGCCTGGGCTGCATTTGCCTCCTTCCTTGGCTTGAGGGTAAGTTTCTCCTCCTTTGGGGTAGCTGTAAAATGGGAAGAGAACTGCCTCTCAAGTTTTAACCTGCTTTCCTGCTGAAGTGTTTCTCGGGCTGCAAAGCTCTGAACCCATCAGCTCTAAGACAAGTGCCGACAGGCACATTTCAGGGCAGCATTTAAAATGGGATTAAACACAGGGGTACAGAAGAGAGAGGGACATGCTGGCAAGGTGCTGGGATGGTTGGGCCAGGGACAGCATGGCATCATGCCGGCTGCTTTTATAAAGTGCTTTTAAGCTGCTAAGAGTAGTGGGTGAATAAACCTGATCGGGGAGGGAGGCAGGCATTAAGTGACGCCCAAAGCACTATTGTTGCCCCCTGTCCCAGCTGATCCTTCCCAGCAGAAGAGAGTGAGCTCAGAGCATGCTAGCAGCACGGGAGAGGGTAGTGGGAAGTGCAGAATTATAGTCTTGCTCCTGTGGTGGTCGGCTGGGTGTGAGATGTGCTGGGAAGCTGCAGAGTCTGCACTGTTCACCTCCATGGAGCAAACTTGATAGCAGCTCATGTTGACATCCACCTGCTTTCTGAGGTTGCTCCAATCCTGTATCCTGCCCATGCACAGGAGTATTTTGAATCCAAGCAGCCCTGTTTTTGACATGCATTGATAGATGCAAAAAGCAGAAGTCCCTGCTGAGCATCATCCCTGAGATCCAGAGCAGGATCCTGCTACCCAGGAACAGTTTCCCATGAGTGGTTCTACCCAACCCATCATGGGCATCAGGAGGAATCTGTTTTCTTTAAAAATTAGCTCAGGGAGAAGTCTCTGAGCTAATAAGCCTTTTTTATTTTGCTGCCATGACTGAGATGTCAGGATGAAAGAGACTCATTGAAACAAATCCCTGGAATTCTTCAAGGCTCATTCAGTCCCTGAAGCTACAAGGGGAACAGCCCTGCAGTTTTACAGACTAACAGACTACAGGTTCAGAGCTATTCAAAATCCCTCAACCAGAGAACTACAGCTATTTGGGCTGCCCAGCTGGGATGTTTATTCCTTAAAGACAAACCCCAGACTGGCACCTCTGACCAGCTACTTTCCATGCCTTGCTCCACAAGTGTGTATTCCTGGGGATGCTTTGAGAAGTTACCCCTCAATTTGCTCTGCTTCTGGGTAAAAGGAGAGGTTTGTGCTTCTACAGGCTTGACTTCTGCTCCATCTACTGCTCTTTTCTGCACACTAAAAGTTGCCAATTAAAGTGAACTCAATCTCTCCCTTTGTAAAGCTCCAGGCTGAGAGCATGTCCCTGTACTGGTAAAGGGTGATGATGCGCATCCATCTTTTAAAAGTTAGAGGAGATCTGGTTAGGACCTGGAGATGACAACATGGTGGGATGCAAAAAGAGCAGAACAGCTTTCATGGTGTTGCTCTTCCTCTGCCTCTAATGTAGATCTTTTCTGGCGTTAGAATAAAGTGATTTTTTTTTTTACTGCTGCCACACGACAGAATCTTCATGGTTGTATTTTATTAGGAAAGTATGGAGGATCACAGGACATTTCCTTCCTAGTGTAAGGCTTTGGTGCAAACATGATCAGCCACTGCATTTCAGACAGACCAGTAATAAAACAATAAAACCACAACTGTTTTGCAGAAAGGAATTCATATTCCCAATGCCTAGAAAATCCCAAAGAAGCTCAGAGAACAGAGAGCACAGACATGTTCATACTTAGGGCTGATCTCTCCCCATCCCCTCCTGCCTTGCTCTGCTGAGTTTTAAGGCTGCTGGCAGGACAGAGATGCTTTCTCTCAACAGACCACTAAGGGGTTGGTTTCCTGCTGAAAACTGGAAATCCTGGAATTTCCTAAGCTGGTCTGACAGTTGTTTCTTTGGAAAGCACCTGCAAGCCAGAGAGGGGGTGAAAAAAGCCAAACCTAATGGTGACCCTGTGAGATGGAATGGGCAGTGGGAAGTCAGGAACCAGCAGGATCTGTGCCTACATGCGCAGAAAGAAAACTGCTGAAATAAAACTGCATTTAACACTGACTCTGGACCCCTTAGTCCTCATGCACTGGGTCTAAGGTTGGTGGCGGCTGTGCTTAGCATCTTGGCCTGATCCCATATCTTGGGAGCCACTCTCCTCCCCCTCAAGCCTATGGCAGTGCTGGCTGCTCCCTGACTCCTCATGCCCTGACCTCAAAAGGCAGCCCTAAGCATTTTTCTGAAGAGGCAGAAAGGCCAAGCTTGTAGGATACCTCTACTCCCCCATTTACTTTTCCAGCCTCCAACTATTTTTCACTTGGGGGATTTCCTGTCTGTGATGTGTTTAACTTTTCAGTAGCTACCAGAACTTCTCCCTTGGCTTGTGCAGGCTCTCCTTGTAAGCAACAACACACAATGCCTGGGTGCAGACCTACCTCCTGCACACTGTGAGCCTTCCCTTGGCACCTCTTGTCCCATCTGGGATCAGTCCTTGACCAGTCAGCCCCCTTCTATCCTCTCCAGACGTCTCTGGATTTTGTAGACACCCATCATATCCCTCACCTCAGGGACTGGTTTTCCCCACTTGCATCAGCTTTGTTGTGACTTCATCAATCTCTCTTGCTTACCATGATTTTTAGATTTTTTTTTTTCCATGCTAAAATCTTCCTTCTTTTCCTATGGCCACTCTGCTCCCTTGGAGGCATTTGCTGAGATGCTTGGTCAGAAGTGGACCTTGAAGTAATGTGGAAAGATATGAAGCCCTGTTGGTCAACCAAAAGCAAGATATTCTTAAGAAAGTAGCAGTGATTGGGAAAAAATATGAGCCAAGCCACCCCAAACCATTTGCAAATGTCTTTGATCAAGGCATCACAGGCACTGCTTAGAAACAGCAGAAACTTTACCAGCCACACTGGGATTACTGGTAACCAAGGCTTTCTTAGTGGCATTACCTTAATTAGGAATATTGCAAGGATTTTGCTCCTAATCCTACATGGAACAGCATGTCCCAAGGGTGGCCATGCTGCAGAGAAGCAGGGGCCTGTATTTGCTTGCTTTTCTATCTTGTAACCAGACAGAGTGTCAGTATTACAGGACAAATGAGCTGGCATCAAGAGCCTTGCTAGAAATTGTTTATTCTGTTCCTAAAAATACGAAGAGGCCAAAGCGTTCAAGTATGAGCAGCCCAAAGCAGGCATCAACTTGGGCTCTGTGGGTAAGGCTGGCATTTTCCAGAGACGCTGAGTCCCATCCTCAGGGAGTACACTGGATGCTCTGGCTGCTCCAGGTTAACATTCTTAAAATGTTAGGGCTGATGGCCTTATTTGTAGGACCGCTGGGCAGCAGGACGTGGGATGTCATTTTGTCTCCCAAGTAAAGATTCTTGGTGCCTGATGTGTATCTCAAAGTAAACATACTCCAGGTTTAGTTGTGGGTCTACCCCTGTGACTGTGTGGGGTACGTGAAGTGGCAGCTGGCAATCACGTGTAACTGCACTGTTTGCTGCTGCTGTGCAGGTAACAAACACAGTGATTCTTCAGAGGTGAACATGAAGCATCAGGGAGTCTACAGAGAGAAAAACACCTGTCTCCTGCTGGGTCACACAACAGTGCTCTTTAAAGTGTGATAAAAATACCCAAAACTTTCAATGGACAGTCATTGCCAAGCAAGGAAAAGAAAAAACAGCAAAGATTGTGGCATGTTAAATAATAAAACCTGTAATAAAACATATGAGAAAAAGATGTGGATAAGCAGCCTAGAGAGAGAATACAAAAACTGCCAGCAGAAATTTTCAAACATATCTGAAGTAGGAACTTAGTGGGGGTCAGGAGGTCAGTAAATAAATGGCACAAATGCAAGAAGGGCAATCAAAAGTAGAGCAGTGTAGAAAGGCTGAATGAACTATTGGCTCTGGTGCTCACTTCAGACATGGTCGGGGAGGTTGTGGCAGTCACTCTGCAGTTTGAAGAGTGTTACCAAACAGAATTGGCAACAGAGGAAGCCTTAGGAGGAAAAACAAGATAAATAATCTGTGGCAAAGGACCAGCCCAAATGTCATCTGAGTTACAGGAGTTACAGGAAACTGAAGATGACATTTTTAAAATGTCTAAGGAGTGTGTTAAATTATTTAAAGCAACCTCAGCACCAAAGGGCTGCATTACAACAATAACGTTCCTCTTAAGAGGGATCCTTGCACAGCCTGGCGAGACACAGGTCCCTAGGTTCCATGTCAGCATCAGGCAAGTCACTGGAAGCAAAGAACCACATTTACAGACAGATAAACATGAGGAAAGTCAATGCAGCTTTTCTAATGGGAATGTCTGACATCCATTATGGTGTCAATAAGCACATAAATGTGCTGAATTGACCAAGGCCTTGTGCCACTGTTGGCAAAAGGCTTTTGGTACGTATCTTCCACCTGATGCCTTAAGAAACTCCATTCTCATGGAGCAGGATAGAGACCTAGCCCATAGGCTGGAACAAGGAGGTGGAATAAGCTGACAATGATCACAGCAGTGATGGGATCAGCAGCTGCTCAGAAAGATCAAAAGGGGTGAATAATGAAGTGATTAGGCTTGCTGATGCCACAAAGTAATTAAGAATAATCAAAACTTAAGCTGACTGTATGAAGTTGCAGATGGAGTTCATGATACTGATGGAGCAATAAAATGTTATTTTTCTTTGAACTTCGGCGTTGAAAAATACAATGTAGTGGGAAAAACCATTTTACCCATAAATATCTGGTTATGCTCTCTGAATTAGCTCATACAGAGCACTGGAATGGCTGCCCAGAGAAGTTGTGGAGTCTCCCTCTCCAACATTCATTCAATGAGATATTCAAACCCCACCTGGATGTGTTCCTGTGTCACCTGCTCCAGGTGATCTTTTGTTGGCTGGAGGGTTGGACTGGGTGATCTCCAGAGGTCCCTTCCAACCCCAGCAATTCTGTAATCCTGTAATTTTTGGAAGGAGGCACTGGCATCTTGCAGTCTTGAGTGAGCCCTTTACTTGTCTGATTCTTACTCTCTTTCTCTATTAGCAAATGTTAATGGCCCAGCACTGGAGACAGGATCCTGAGCTCAGCAGATGTTTTATCTGACCCAGCACAGTTGTCATATTCCCCTGCTACATTTTTATGCATGTCTCAAGTTATTACTTTGGAAATGGGTTTCTCACAGTTAAGCTGAAGCAAAAAGGTGAGAATCCTGACTTCCAGATCTTAGGGAAAATTGGGGTGGGGCTGGGGGATTGTATTAATCCATTTCAGTTTTCCAAAGTTTATGGGAAATTACATATGAGACATTTCTCCTGCCTTCAGAATCTGGCAAAACTCAAATCCAAAGTGCATTAAAATCTTACCTCCACTCAGCCCCCAGTAAGGGTTAAAGAGAACAGGACTCACAAGTTGCCTACAGATAGCCCAGAAATCTAATTTCAGTTTAGGCACATTGGCTTGGCAGGAATTGTCTGTATTGGTGGCTGTGACAGGTCCATGCAAGTCGGTATCCCAGTGCAGACACCTTGATCAGACAATCTCAGAGCTGGTGCAGAAGAACTGCGGTTTCTGGCTCCTCTCCTCAGGCATTCAGGCTGAGCAGAAAGCCCTGAGCTCTTTCTGATTTAACAGTCCCAAGGCACTATTAATCTGGCAGAACCCTAGAATTTCCTGAGACCTCCTTTAAGCTATTGTTTAGACCCTTGTTATTGTGTACCAGATTCTTTTTATACTGTCCCTAATCTTTTCAGCCAAATACTTGTATTGGCTCAGTATCGGGGTTTTTTGCTTTGGGAAAGGAAATTCTGCAGAGATAGTTTAGATAAAAATCAGTGTTCTTGTCTATCATCACTTTTCAGTGTCCCCTTACTCTTTATGCTCAGTGCTATATGCTGATGAGGTTTTTACAACTCTGTCTCCTGGGAAAAAGAGAGAAAAAACGTCACTGCAAAAGCTGGGAGTTGCCATGTGTTGTTATTAAAAGATTTCTCAGAATGTTCAGAAATTCTATTTCTATCCATCTATCTTAGGCATAAACACAGCAGAAGGTATATCCGCAACAGTGATGGATGGTTTAGCACTTAACATTTTGCTCAGGATATTCACAGGCCACACCTGACAAAGTTATACCGAAAACAGTGGCAATCCTCCAGCTAACATGATGATATCCATCCTAAGTCATCCGAGATGCTGGGGCCTGTTGCTCTTAAAAGCAGCAAGCAATTACAGAAATTGCTTCAAATTATGTGTTTGTTGTGGGACAGCTGCAACGTCCATGTCTCTACAAAGGTTTTTTAAAAGCGGTACCTTGGTGCTAAGGTGCACAGACCAATGTCAGGTGTGCTAAATCCAAGAAAATTTCAATATTTATATGAGCTGCCTCAGCCAAATACTTACACACTTCTGGTGGGATATGGTTTTATTCCTGCACTGCTTTAACATCTCCAGGAGCTGCTTAATGGAAAATGTAGCCCAAAGTGGCCTAGTTGATCCCAGATGAACAGCACATGGGGGATTTCAACTGCTCTTTCATAAGAAAGATTTGACCTGGAGCATAGGGGCAAAAGATCCCTCAAACCATCTAATTATTTTGGAGGGAGGGAAGGATGGCTACCTAGTTAAAGTTGAAGTACTGACTTGTATATATAGGCAGATATTTGATATAATCATTCAAGTTGGAAGGATGTTTTTCCTCATTAGTTACATGGGTTACTTATGCAACTGTTATTTTCCTCTAACATTGCTCACGGCTATTTGCATGCTCCCTTTTTTCCAAGAAATGTCATTCCAGAGAATTAGGAAACTGTGGGAACTGTTCATCTAGGCATGCCTATCCAGGAAAGGACCAGTGGGTTACATCTTCCCTCCCCCAGGCTACTAACAAGGAGACGTGTTTGCCTCAGACGTGCAGAGTACTAAACCATGCTCTGATTGTACCGCAGTAGCAGAGGGACAAGGCTTCCTCATAAGGAACACCCGGCTGGAAAAGTGCATCCGTGCCTCCCGTGAGACCAACAGCATCAGCCTGGCCAGCTGCAAGGAGCACTCCCAGCAGCAGTGGTGGGGCTGGGACCCCGACTCCGGCACCATCGTCAGCCTGCACACGCAGCGCTGCCTGTCAGCCCGCAGGATGCGCGAGAACGCTCTGGTCAAGCTGGAGCCCTGTGGAGACTGGGAACGCCAGGCGTGGTCCTGCAGCAAGAAGGGACACTTGACTCTGCAGAGCTTGGGCTTCTACCTTGGCACCAAGGAGGGAGGCCACAAGGTCTTTGTCTCCAGGGAGAAGGACAAGTTCAGCAGGTGGAAGACGTTAGCAGATGAAACCATCTGTGCTGCTGCCCGGACAGCAGCTCGGAGGCCCAGCAAACCAACACAACAAGCTCTAGACACACGTGTGTGGATCTATGAAAGTAAGATGAGGTAGATTTAGTGTCAGATAACATCTAACTTTCATGTCATCCAAGCCACCTAAAACCAGGCTTGCACTCATCATTCTAATTCATGTTCACTTTGGCCCCACCTGGAGAAACACCAAATGGCTCCAGCTCAGCCCACCACCTGGTACCACAGGTTTCCAGTAGTGGCTGTTCAGTGTTTTCCAGAAGCATGCAACACACCTTACAGGATCAGGTCTCCAAAACCCAGCTGCATTTCTGAGGACAGGCAAATATTTTGGTGAAATATTTCTGAACTGGTGCACACAGCTAAGAATAGTTGAAATTACTTGAGCCTTCCAAGCACAAAACAACCAAGGAAGTTTTACAAAGTAAAGCACTTTATATTTTGAAAGATCTTTTAGTACTTTGGGATGTCTTGTTTGGTAAGACGACAACTGGAGGCAGCTGAAAATCTCTTTTAAACTTGTATGGATTATTGAGAAGCAGCTATATCAGAAATTTTTGCTTCTATTTCTGAAATTAAAGTTCTCTCCTGTGAGACCCAACCAGTGCACCTTTCACTAGTGAAACCCAGTTCTAACCTTCATTCCACGTTCCCATCCCCAGAAGTGAACTCTGCCAGACACCAGGCATGGCAATTGCATGAAGATGTGACTGTGATCATTTGTCACAAGCCTAGTGAAGCCCACTGCTGACCACTTATAATTCATGGTCCATTCTGTTTCCTGCACTCATTTAAGTAGTTTCTGCAAAGAAAGGTGGTTTTCACTACTTTTCTTGTAAAGTTGTGTGCAGGATTGAGACCTGAAAATCACACTCAATTCTTCCTCTTCTCCTCCCCTCCTCCTCTTTCTTCCACTCCAGAGACTTAAAAAGGAGCTGGCGTTTGTAATGGTTTTCATGTGTTTATACACTCTGTAGGTGATGAGGCTCCCAACATCCCTTAGGGAGAATTATTTCCCTGACAGAAGTCTATTCCTTACCTTAAGGTTGATAGACCTAATGAAATCTTAAGCTTTGCAGAAATGAATAAAGAGAAAATGTGATGTATCTCATTAGCATAAGCAGATGGATTATAACTATAACCTTTTGACACAGAGAGGGTATAACTAATTTGAAATAACAAAGAGATACATCAGCTGCTTTGGCGGTCAGGTGCTGAGAAGGTGGCCTTTTTCCGCTCAAGGTTTTTAATTAGCCAACTAGAAGGTCAACATGTAATTATCACAGTAGTTACAAGTGTTAGTGTTTGTTTAACATTAAGTTAAATATGAACCATACAAATTAGATACCATAACAGGCTAGTTAAATATAGGCTAGGAAATGCGTGGAACATTTAAGATATGGGGCAAAGGCATGTGAAAAGAGTGCTTTCATTCCCCAAGGCAGTGTTCCTGGTAGCCCAGGGCTGCCTTGGAACCAGGATCCCCAAATAAGGCTGTGAGGGTAAACACCCAGCAGCCTTTGAATCAGGTTATGCCACTTGGTGCACCTCATTCAAACTTATAATTTTCCAATCAATCCCATGGTTCAGTCTACTGGAAGGAGCCTCTGACTACTCAGTAACAACATCAAAGTCCTATGTATTTGTTCAGGCATTTCTTATCTAACTTTCAGCTGATCATCAACAGACAAATTCTACTTCGGCAGGCTATCTGCTCAATAAATTACACCTCTGCAGCTGTGGTGTGGGTACTCATGTCAGAGGATGGGTTGGGGTTTGGATAGGCAGCAGGGAGCCCTGAAGTCACCGTTTCCTTGGTCTTGGCACATGCATCATTGCAGGGGAGGGGTGAATTGCTGACACCAAACTTCCCACAACCTCCCCTCTAGCAGCAGTTGCTTCCCCACATACCCTACTCTGCAGCAGGACTGGGGGGCAAAGGAAGGTATTGAGCCCTGCAAGAGCTATGGACTACTTATCACCCTTTGGATCCCATTTTTATATCTGCAATGTTGTTAATAGCTGTGATTCTTCCGCTTGCCTCTTCCTCACACATCATCCTCTAACAACTAGTGTTACACTCATACTTTTTAAACCAATGACCACATCTACCACCAAAAAACAAGCTCTGCTTTGGTTGCTGATTCCATCTTGAGAGGTTAATTTCACCTTTAAAATCTGTGAGACCTGAAGGCCCCTGATGCACAGGAGGAGGTGATTGCTACTGCACCACATCCTGCTTCCCTTGCAGGGCAGAGAATCAAACCAGCAGGGTTTGATTGGGTTCCTTTTCCTTGCTGGGCCATCTCCAGGTTCCTACAAAAAGTAAAAGATAATCACACAGATCTTTGCTTTATTTCCTTCCAAGCTAAATCTATTGATTCATCAAAGATTGATGCCATGGACAGAAAGTCTTCTGTGAGCTTGACTGACCCGCCTCTGGCTACCAAACTCAACAGCACAGTGTCTCCAGGGAAGACCAGACAAGCACAGCTCCCAACAAATGAGGGTGAGCACTCTTCTGAATGTGTAAGTGAGAACAGCAGGAAAGAAAACATGGGCAGCATTTTGAGGTTACTCAGCTATTTTCAGTGGTGGAAAAGTACCTGAAGAGTTCTGAAGAACTTCCATGTGTGCCACTGAGTGCTTTCACCTAACAGGCTGAGGAGCTTTCCTTTGCAAGTGATTCAGGGATACAGGCTTAACCTGGAGGCACAACCACCAAGTTTTAGTAGTAAAAATTATCTGTGGCTGGGGAACATCAAGTGACAATATAAGTTTCCTTTTCCTTTCTGGGTCCCATACAAAAGGGATTTGTGGTTACAGTGAAGCCTCAGGAGGAATCTGGACCCCTGGTCCAACTACAAGCTGCTAATCTGAGTCTTTCTGCTTCTTCCACTAGATCCATCCCACAACCACTCCAAGAAGCATGGAAATCGGGGGAAAAACACTGGGGCCAGGCTTGCAGGTAGGTCCAGGGATCAGCCAGAGCAGGAAGGGACCAGGCAGAGGAAGGTTCCTCAGTTCCCTACCCATACATTTCCCTGGGGTACTGCTGAGGATGCTCAGTAGGGAATGAGGGCACAACCTGTCAGAAAAACTCTTTTTAAAAATTTGTTTAAGCTCCACAGGCCTGCAAAAAAAAGTAAAAACATGCAAATGCTTTGTCCCAGCTCACCAGGAGAATCAGATACCCACCGGCACTGCTGCTTTCCCCCAGCCCTCCTTATTTTGTATCAGAAAGCTGCAGAGTTAAGAAGCATGAGATGTCATTGTCTTTGTAGCAAGAAAGAAAACCTTTTGTGGCCACTTTCAATAGAAAGATGCTGTGCAGTGTAAAAGCAGCTGTAAGATGTTGATCTTGTTGGCGAAACATTTTTCCTGTTATCTGGCAGTCTTCAGGAACATTACAGGTGACTTTTTGTGGCAGCCATGGTTATTGCATAGGAACAGGGATATGTACAGCAAACACATGATGCTTTCTATGATATCCTTTCAGGCACCAACTGGAAGACGGCCATGCTGGTCCTCAGCCCCCTGGCATTCATACTGGGATTAATAATACTGACACTCAATGTTCACTACAACAAGTAAGTGAGAGGCAGGTTCATTGGCTTTGCCATGAACAGCGTTTTAAGGAAAAACTCCAGCATTTCAAAACAGTCTTGATCTTGGCACCCTTCCCCATTCCACACCAGCAGATGGGTCTGGTCACCAATGTGTCACCCTTTGTGATTTTTCTTCTCTGCCACCCTGTTTATCCAACCCACTCTCTGACCCACCCAAATGCAGCCACTAAATGTTGGCTCTTGCTCTCCTACACACCTTGTGTCATCACTGAAGGAAGTGGCATAACAGCTGCTAACATGGAGAAGCAACCAAGTGACAGGTGCAGTTATTCTCCTTTCTCTTCTCCTAGGAAGAAGAAAATCCTCTCTGCTCTGAAGAGTTCTCCAGCCAACAGTGGCAGAGTTGATTTACGGGAGCCAACCCCCTTACGAAGAGGCCCCCAGCAGTACCTTCCACCATCCCGCTCCCCTTCCCTGAGGCATGGAGAGATCCTCATCGAGTGGAAAGACGGGACTGTCACTCCTCTCTTTGATAATGTCAACTACCAAGTGGACTAGCTCCAAAGTGACAGAGTTGTTGTTCCATCCCACGTCACTCTTCCCACCAGGAAGAGTGCCACCACAGCTGATCTCCTCCCTACCCTTGCTGTTTTGACAGGAAGCACTGATTGGGGTTTTTTTCTAAACACTTGAGTACAATCTCCTTGCACAGCACAAGACTGTAAGCAAGGAGAGTACATTGTTTGGTTTGTATAGGCACATGCTGCTTAGCAATTCCGGAGTGCTTTAACCCATAACAAACCCCAGGTTTACCTAAATGAAGCTGGGACTTTTGCCAGCTACAACTGTCCAATGAACCAAAATTTGAGTTATTGAGCATATGAAAAAGCGAAACTTTGAGGACAAGGTGAAAGGTAAAAAACAAAAGTCCTGGAGATCCTTAAATTTTGACGATAAAACTAGCTGCCAACAGACACAGAAGGCTGCTGGTTACATTGTCAGTGTGAGAATGTAATTAATAAGCACTGCCTTCTTTAAAATCCCTTCCAGGTATCTGCCAAAATATTTATCCCCACTAAGTAGTCAATTAAGTAACAGCAAGTCATTTTTCTAACTTAAAATGTAGCACTCCCCTGTCCTCTCTGCATCACTGCAAGAGCCCTGCTGAGAGAGCATGTGTCTCTCAAAATGTTTCCATATTTAGGATACACTAAATCTTATTATAACACACATCCTCTTTTATTACACAGACTGGCAAGTAATGTCGGTCATGCTTGTTGGGGATATTGCATATAGAGCCACTTTATACCAGCTTCAGTCTCTGATTTCCTATAATCATATGGATTAGTCAATGAATAGATACATTGCTCCACCAGAGCAGTAATGTAGTGTTTTTATTTTAGACAGAAGTAAGACATTGTTTTCAGCCTTTACACTTCTTGTCTGAGCATAATTACCTGTGACTGTCACATTCAAGCCTGATCTATTCTCAGTGAAACTTGCAATGTCTTATTGCTATGTCCTAATATTCATGAATGTATGCTTTCCTTCTCTCTGATTTTGAGATGATGTAATCATGGCTATAAATCAGGAATTATGTGGACAAAGACATAATAACACAAGGAAATTACAAGTATGAGCTGTGTCAGTGTATTTGTTCAGTAGAGCAAGGGAAACCACATCCTCATGTCTCTTGCTTGAGCAACACCTTTCACTTGACCTAAATTAAGCTGTTCTGCTATTTCAGTGTAGTTTGGTTTTATTTAATCTATGACAGAAGTAAGGTCTCTCCAGGGAATTTAAAATCTCTGGGTTTTGTTTGGGGTTTTTTTAATTTTTCTTTTTAAATGTGATATTATTATAACCAAAAACTTAACTGGTCAAAAAAAAAAAAAAAAAAGCCCTATTGGTTTACGTCATAAACATCATAGAGGTTGGAAATAAATATCTTTGCCAGGCAGATTATTCCATAATTATTTACTGGAGGGTTTCCCAGATGCTCCTTGGGAAAATATTTTACTGCTAGACATGGGCAGAGGAAGAACTCTTTCTTCACCAGTGAGTAGCAAGAATCAGAGTTAAATTCTGACTTTCCAACATTTCTGCTTTAAATGAAACCCAAAGACTCTGGGATCAAAAAATGTGCAAGCACTGATGCCTTGAGAAGACACCTAAAACAGAGCCCAGACAGGAGTAAGGGAATAAAGGTGGGCATTTATTGGAAAGGCCTTCAAAGGCACCCCTGGGGAGCCAGAGGCTGCTGCCCAGATGGACCCCAAGATGGATCACAGGTCACAAGTTCTTCACACTTTTATAGGTTTGGTTCATTTGCATGACAGGGTTAATTCTCCAATCAAAACTTCAGTTTAATGATGTAATTTCCCCAAGCTCACCCCCCTCTTAAGATATTGGTTTATACTTTTTGGGCCTAGGATGGTCTGAGTGTCCTTGGAGAGCAGGCCAGAAGAGGCTTTGTTATGTACACCTAGCATGAGAGAGTAGAAATTAACAGGCTACAAGAAACTTCAGAGTTACACACTGGGCAGTACAGGATTTGAAAAATATGGAAGTTAAAACCTAAGGCATCAGCATAATTTTACTCTCAGAATTTGTGGGAATACATTCTGTCCATAAATCACTCAAAATGCACACACAGTGTCTCACCAATTATCACAGTTACACCCCTGGGAATCTTGTCCAAGGAGCACATCACCTTACACTGCACAGCAGTGGCCACCCTCCAAAACCTTGACATGCTTAGGGAACACTATGTAAGCAGTGCCATTAAAAGGGAAATATTGGCGTGGAGCTGAGCTAATGCACTTTCCAAAGCACCAAGTGTCTGTGTTCATTACTGCTGAATGGGCAGAACCGATGACTTGCTAATGAGTCTCTAACTCCAGCTTAATATGCTAATCTCACTCATAAATAAGAAGGCAGCAATACCATTGTTTACACAGCCCTGATTAAATGGTAGCTCAAAAAATAATGAAAAACCAAAACTGAAGCTGCACAGGCTTTTAACCCTTCTCTCCCACTCTCACTGGTTATTCCACTCTCTTGCCATCACCTGAATTAAACACTTCTGAGCAGTGCTCATAATCAGAATAAAACCTGATTGTAATGTGGAGGAGAACTTTAGTGTGCATATATACATATATATTTATATATCAGAGCCTCCTAATAAGGCATCCCTTTTTTTTGCAAATACATATATGCAATTATAAACCACTCCACTGGAAAATAATAGAGTGACGAGCAAGAGACTCCTGTCACACTGGTACCAGACATTATTAATGTCCCCCAAAAGATGAGTGGCTGCAGCAGTTTGATACCATTAGAAGCACTAATGGTATCAAACAGACAAAAGACTGTACATAAAGCTTGGCTATCCTGTGCAGAAAGTGTATTAAGTACCCTTTCCCAACCCTTTGGAAAATGTATAGCTAAGGTGACTGGTAAAGATCAAAAAAACAAAAAGAGGCAAAAGAAGAACTTCAATTCACCACTTAAATACTGACCTCAACCATTTACTAGGACTCTCTGGATGGAAAATCACAACAGTACATTAGGGATGTACATAAATTCATGATATGAACAAAAAAGACCTGAAATAATCTGACAAGTTATCACTGCATATCAGTGGAAGAGTTGAGAATAGAACTACTGCTTCCTCATTTGAAATTCAAGGTATGAGTTCTGCAGTAAGCAGTTTGTTATTAAAAATCCCCATATGCTCATTTTCTCAATTCTCTAGCTTTACATCAGCAAGTCAAGATATATCAAGTGCTTGATTTTTCAAAAAGACCTGTGGTTGTTCAGCACTTCAAGGGAGAAAAAGAAAGGGGGAAAAAAAAGAAAAAGGAAAGGAGACAGAGGAAGTCTTTTGTTAGCTCTGCGCTTCAATTCAGACATCTCTGGCTTATGGTCCAATCAGACTACACTTTCTTGTGCTAGCTAGGGGAGACAAAAACACAATCTCTCTAAAAGCTCCATGTACCCTCACTGAATTTCTACAGATCTAAAAAAAAGAAATCGACATTTCTGCAGCCATGTAATTCTTCCCCCAGTTTAAAAAATAAAAGGCAGCCACGTCTCCTCAAGAAATCCCCTTATGCTTCACAAAAACACTTATTCTCTGGAGCAGAGAAACTGATGCACTTCCTTCAGCATTGCTTGCATGTCCTCATATTCTGCAAATTTGCAGGCATCCTCCAGCTTCAGCCACTGGAAAGCCTGGTGCTCCTCCGACAGCTTGATTTCTGTGTTGCAGTCCTTCATTTCCGCCAGCCAGTATACGACGGTTTTAGGCTTGCCCTGGACAGGGTAGTGCAGCTCTTTCTTGTAGCCCTCGACGAGGGTGAGCTGGCTGGCCTGCAGACCAGCCTCCTCCTGCGTTTCCCGGAAGGCTGTCTGCAAGTCATCCTCCCCTGGGTCCACGTGGCCTGCCAAGAGGGTGGAAAAGTTAACCTCTGGGAAGGAAACTCACATTTTGCTTTAATGGGGAAACACTGGGAGACAGATGAGAGCACACTGTAGCTGACACAGGATGAAATGGAAATTGGAGAACAGAGATTGCTTTTCCAGATCTTATGTCTTGATTTGTCTTTGCCTTGTGGCTCTTAGAATCACTCTTTATCCCTCACCTCCTGAAACTTCCATCCACCTACCAGCACCAAACATCTTTTCTTCCCACTCCTCCTCTCCGCTTCTGGAGTGCTCTGCATACGTAATGTTCCACCTTAGGTCATACTGAGGACTGAGTCCCTCATTTTTCCTTTATCCAGTTAGAGAGGAGACAGGTCATGTGAGAATCTTGATCCCCTCTCAACCCTGTCCTCTCACATAAGCTTAAAGCTCAGTTCTGCAAAACCCTTATTCAAGCCAACATCCAGAAACAAGAGGACCAGGCAACAACAAACGCCATTTAAAACATGGGTTTCATCTAGGTAGCTAGGGATTCTTTTCTCTTCCATACTCCCCTCCAAAAAAAGGAACAAGCCTAAAAGCCAGCCCTTTCACCAGCTGGGTAGTTTTCCTAGGACACATCATTTATTTTACATTGCTCAGAACAAGAGGTGCCACTACAAACAACGGATAAATATAACACGTCCCCAGCCGTTTGTACTTTTGTTGAGAAATGTCAGATTTGGTTTTCTCATGAAAGCTCTGGACCAGAACATAAATAGAACAAGCCAAGCAATACCTCAAAAAAGCAACATAGCAGGAGTTGGGACATTTTAGGAGGAAAAAAAAGTTCAAGCTTTATTTTGTCCCTGGTGTCACTCTATTTTCTACATCTCTGGCTGCAAATAGCTAAAATTGCATCACAGAGATGAAATTCAAGTGCCCGGTACCCAAAGGCCCTCTTTAGTACCAAAGCTGGGGTATAAGTGAAGTTTGTTTTGCTTTTGCAACAGGTGCCACTCACTTTCCTGCTTGTGTATCAAATGTGTGAACACCACTTACAACATGACATCACCTCAAATGTCAAATACACTTCTTTTAAGCAGCAACTGTGCAGAAACAGCATCTGATGCTGACAGCAGTTGATACTCTTGGGTCTAAGACTGGTAAGCTGCCAAGTTTGTGCAGTACAGTCTACCTGCAGGGCAGAAAAAGAACTGCAGGCAGCACCTCATACACCACAGCTTTCAGATCCTCCCACCTGTTTCCACTAGTGCAGTTCCAATAGATTGAGAAGGAAAAAGAACCCTACGTCCTCTTCCCATCAGGCTCAGCCAGTGGAAAGTCACAGTTCTATAGGCAGAGATAAGGCTGATGAGGTTCATGTGACAGGATCCAACCAAATCCAGTTTAATCCCTTAAGAGCTGCAGCTGCTTAGAGAACTTTTAAAACAACAAGGTACAGCTGTAGCTATAAATGGCATTTTGCTTGTGTTTGGAGAGACAATTACAACTTCTCCTGGCTCCTACCACATTGAATCTATGTCAGCATCATATACAAATTATGTTACCACATCATACATCCCAGAGCCACCTTAGAAAACCACTCCCATCAGAGAGACTATAAAATGGAAGAGCTTCTCTTCATTAAATTCCCCCAAATCAATACCAAGCTTCTATTACAGGCCACCATCAGATTGTGGCTCTTGTATGTAGCTTTTGATCTCTAAAATCTTAAACATTGTGAGGTGATTGAGGGAGGTGATTGTCCCCCTCTGCTCTGGTGTGACCCCACCTGCAGTGCTGCATCCAGCTCTTGACTCCTCAGCAAGGGAAGGACATTGACCTGTTGGACTGAATCCAGAGGAAGCCATGAATATGTTCAGGAAGAGGAGAACCTCCCCTTTCGAGACAGGATGAGAGAGCTGGGGTTGTTCAGCCTGGAGAAGGCTCTGGGGAGACCTCAAAGCCTCTTCTGGTGCCTGAAGGGTGGTGATTTAGGAGAAAGATGGGGAGAGACTTTTGAACAGGGTCCAGAGTGACAGGACAAGGGTTCCTGCTTTTCACTAAGAGAGGGCAGACTCAGACTACAGACGAGGAAGACTTGTTTTGACCATAAGGGTGGTGAAACATTGGCACAAGTTCCCCAGAGAGGCGGTGGGTGCCCCATCCTTTGAAACATCCAGGCTGGACAGTACTCCAAGCAACCTGCTCTAGTTGAGGATGTCCCTGCTCACTGGCAGGGGCTTGGACTAGATAACCTTTAAGAGTCTCTCCCAACCCACACTATTCTAGTGCTCTGTGCTTCTGGGTATGTGAGATGTATGATTAGGAGACAATTAACTCCCTACCAAAATGCCTACAAGTAATTTAAATGGCTTGCTCAGAATTACTGTGTTCCCAGGGAGCCCTTCCACAAGGGTTTCTTCTCACAACAATCAATCATGTCCCAGCAGATGTTTTTCAGCTTTCCATTAGCTGCAAACTCAACTCCCTTAGGCTTTTGGTGGAGTAGACAAAGGGGGAGGTTTGGAAAGTTTTGTTCTTTCCCTTAATAGGAGAGCCTAGCTGACACTGTTAAAAGGTTTGGGGTTTTTTTTCCCCTGTTTGCAAATTCTTGTTTACAAACTGCTGCACTATGCTTTGAAAGCACGAAAGCACTGCATTTTATAAAATGAGAAGTAAAAACTACCGGAAAGAAATCTCAGGTGGTAAAAAACAGCATGCAAGAAGATCTACAGGGAACCTGAAGTATTTCTGTGCTGCACTTTTCCTGGTACCAGGGCTGTGACTGGGCACTACCAAACACTGGCTCTGTCATGTGCCTTTACTGAGTAGGTGCTGTTCTGTCCTGGGACACAGGGCCTGTCTTCTGCTTTCAGGCCTCACTGATGAGTAAGGATGGCTGGTAAGGTTAATTCTCCTATCTATCCCTCCCATCTCTACTGCATGAGGCAAGTGATCTTCACCAGTGATCTCCTGCATCTCCTAAAAAAGGTGTATTAAAGTGTAACATTACAGATTTCAGTTTCCCCTCCTGCAAATTGTGACCCTTCTGATCACACATGGGTCAAATAATCCTGCACTTGCAACAGGATCAGGCCTATGGCAAGAAGGTAAAATATCCCCTCATTACCTCACTTCAGTTGTGTGAACATCTTGCCAGAAACATCAGATACCTGAGGAGCTCGGCTGCGTGACACCCCCTGCCCCAACCCAAATCAGTCGTGCCCAGTACTTTTTACAGCCACAACTTGCAGAGGATTTCAGCCTCAGAACTCCCCCCTCAGCTTCATCAGGAGCACCATCAGACAAACAGCACAGCCAGCAGCTATCCTCAGCCCCTCTAAGCTGACCTCAGCCAAAATCCACTCTGCAACCTGACACCAACGACCTCCAGAAGTAACAAAAATCACCTTTGGGCGGGGTCCAGTGGTGGGTCCCATAGGATGTCTGAAGGAGGAGGTACTCGATGCTGTCAGTGACCTTAGAGGATGGTGCTGGCTGCAGCCTCCTGTAGATGATCAGGCCACAAGCTCTCACAGCCATTCCCCTCTGCCAACTGCACCAGGAGCTGCAGAACAGCATAAAACACACTGGAGCTCAAACACACTGGCTGTACTTAGCCAGCCAACAGATCTCAGCACAGTAAAAGAGCTGTCCATCCCTTTGAAGTTACTACAGAATTAAACTGTATCTTATTAGATACCTTTGAAACATAAAAAACCCCTCCCTTTTAAAACAAGGAAACAAGAACCTAGATAAAAGGTTTTTAAAAACAGAATGTTATCAAGAAGCACGAAAAATTACATTCGTATCGCTTCTTTGCGGCTATTAGATTACAAACCATATTGTAGGGAGAGAAGAAAAATTACAAAGCAAAAGGAAAGCCACGGATTAACACCCTGAAACTTTTCCACTCCAAAACTCCAAAGGCCCTGCACAGAGGTAATACCTCAACATTATTGAAACTGCCATACTGAAATAATTGCTCTGGAAAGATTTCCTGGAGCACAGGACTCCTCAGGATATCAGGGGCAAAACTGAGAAAATGAATGACAAAAGACAGGCTCTCTGTTATCTCGCCTAGACAAAAGGCGTACAAAACGAAATGCTTCTTGGCACGTGTTAAGCACTGATTTGATGTAAACAATAAGGAACACACCTCTTAAGTGATAAATATTGCCAGCAATAAGCTACGGAGCCAGGATGAGTAGTCCTACATAAAAAGAGGGAAAGCAATGGAGATGAGTAATCCATGTTACAAATCTGGGCGATTCCCAGTTCCGGGAAAAGCCTTGCATTTTGAGAGAGACGCACGATATTAATTTAGTCAATAAATAATAACTTTATAAAACACTGTATTTTCCTGGGGCGCCAAGAGCGGCACCGTGATACCTCCAGCTTCCAACGCGGGCAACCACAGCACGGAGCCCTCCACCTCCAACCACGCCCCTGGAACCCGCTTAGTTCTTTTGGTCAACCCCTCTAACCGCCTCCATTAGATCCTGATCAGCCACAACAAGGACAACATCACCCCACCAGGCCCCACAGCCCCGCGGCCAGCCCGGGGGACGAGCACCACCTCCCGTGCGCGCCTGGAAGGACAAGGACAAATCCCAGCAGGCCCCATCCGTTGGCGCCTGGCGCCACGCGGCCCCGCTGCCCTCCCGTCTCCGCCCACAGAGGGTCGCCCCCGGTGCGCAGGGATGCGGACACTGGGAACGGGGACACGTATCACCGCCACAGTGGCCACCATGGACCCCCACCCTCACCTCTGCTTCCGGGCCCGACAGTGGGCGGGAACCACGCATGACTGACGGCAGCCTCAACCAATCGCAGCCGCAGAGGCGCGGGCGGTAGCCACTCCCTTCTCGTCCCTCCCTCCCGCCTTCCCTTGAGCCCCGCCCCCATGCCCGAGAAGGCCGAGGATTGGCTTTTCTCCTCCGTGACCCGCCCCGCCCGTCCCTCTCCCCTCTCTCTATTGGCTGGCTGTGCGCGCGAGGCAGCGCGCGGGCGTTTGAAGCGGGAAAAGCGTTGTTGCCATGGAGACGCGGCTTAATGGCCGCCGCCGAGCGGTGCCGCGGCCGGTGAGTGAAGGGGGTCCCAGCCCTGAGGGGACGGGGACGGCCGGGCTAAGGAGGGTTCTGGGGACACTACCCTGACCGGTTCTAGAAAGGTGAGAAAAACCGAGCTCTAGAAGGGGAAAAACCGTGGTGGGACAGCTCGGGGAAGGATGAGACATGTACCCCCTTCAGACACGCGGTGCAAGTCCGGACGCGTGGTGGTTTGTTTTGCTACATTTTTATAATTAAAAAATATTTTTCAATTCTATATTTTATATATTTTATAGATATTATATAATTTTTACGATATGTAAAAGCAATTTTAAAATACGTATTTATATATATTATGTACAACATGTAAAATACTTAAATACTATTTCAGATATAGTTTTAATGTACTTCGTATAATATATAAAATATGCCTTATATGTTTTTATATTCTTAAAATGAAATAAAACTTTCAAATCATGAAAGAAACCTAGAGAAGCATTTGGTAGATCCTGCTGGGAGGAGGAGCTCAAGCACGGATTTCAGATAATTGGCACCCTGCTATAACTGGTGGGTCATTTTCTCGTCACGTAGTTGGATATTGGACACTTCCAATATTCAGTATCCCAGTATTGGACACTTCCTTTTCTCCATGCAGCTGTTGTTTGCTGGCAGCTGTCGGCATCAGCTGCAGAATGGATCCTCTTCTGCTGAGGTCACCAGGCTATACTTAGTATGGAGAGAGGAACAAAATATCATTAAATACTTTGTGGGGAAACAAAAAAATCCCCAATATTTAGTTGTTTGTAAGCCAGTTTTAATGACATTGATTGTTTGACTAACTTCCTCGAGGTATGCCAGTGGCAAAGGAAACTCCTATTTCTTACTTGTTGCTGCAAGTAGCAGACCTGTGTCAAGCTCCAGCTGTAAAATAGTTATCATTTAGCATTAAAAACATTCCCTCTTCTCCAGTTTCTTTTTCTGTACTGAAGGTGCAAGCGGTTATCTATTGTCAGTGTTCAGCTTCAAAAGAGGCTGCCCCAGCCCTAATTCCAAGGAGCAGTGGAATGTTTAATGCCGTGTTGTTTACGTGCAGGGTAGAATAATCCTATGATCTTCCAAAGAGATCTGCTGCAACATCAAGCACGGCTTCACGACTCCCTACCTGTTGCATTAAACTAAAATTATGGGCTCATTTTACAATACAGATTGTCTCTTGTTATGGAGTTTGTCTTAAAAAGGTGCAGCTGCTGCCTGACCCTGTTCTTCACAGGAATGCCCTAATTCCCAAGGAATGGGGTCAGAATGATTAAAGGTAAAGCATTTTGTGTGGTGCCCTGGAAAAGCAAATTAGCCATTCACTTCTGGAGGGTTAAATCAGCTTTAGCTTTGGATCACCTTAAATAAAAAGAGCTTAATGTTCAAATTAATAAGGGATGAAGACAGATGAGTAGTAGTGACATGAGTTAATACATTTCCCTTTTCTCTATTCATTCTTTGCTTCTGTATTTCAAAAAACCAGCAAATTCTATGGCATGAATAGAACCTGTGCTGAAGTGCTGAAACCTTTTTTGGGATAAAATGGTTGCAAGTAATGAGTACAGTATGCTGCTGTAGTTGCCATTAGGAGAGGCAACACCCACCTGCTACAAACATTTACAAATTTTAAAGTTGTTAGCTTTAATTTTATGAGGTACTTGTAGAGCAAGATGGTTTGCATGAAAAACAAGGTGGTGTTTATGTTTTGGATGCCCATTAACAATTTCTATGTTTATCAAAGACCCTTGAAAATCATGACTAATAGAATTATTTAATGATCAGGCCAGAGTTTATGATTCAGAGTGATTACCTTAGATTATATGCAGGACAAAATGTATAGTTTGCATTTGTAAGAGTGTCACGTAAGATTTCTTCATATTATTTCCCTAGTTTAAAAAATGGATATAATGACACTTGTGTTCTCTCTCAGTGGTGACACTCAGGACTGTCAGTGGAAATCATCTAAAACTGTCAGGTCAGTATGAGTGAGCTACAGTGGGTTAACAGGACATGTGAGTGTTATTCAAGTGAATGGGGTGCTGAGATCTTTAATATATCAGAAGTTAATAAGGATCAAGATATAGTAGATCAAGGCTGCTTTATTCTTATAATAATTGCTGTGGGGATTTTACATCATTTATTTTATACACAGTGTTTGACACTTGCTGAGTATCTTTGAAGACCTTTCCTCCACCTTGAAAAGCAAATTGAGAAGGAAGAGATCTTGTGAGAGGTAATTAATAAGTAAAAGCATTTTAAAATGGAGAGTCAGCTCCTAGAACGTAATTTTGTTGTAAGTTAATTTCCTTCAAGACAGAAAAATATAACCACTCCTTTATCAGCTTTATGACCTTTAAAAACCTCTAATACTGAAGCTGAGGACAAGTTTTCTGATGACAAGCTGCAATCTAACTCTGTGGCTAAAGCTGGTCCCTTTATATATAATTTTAATGGTTTTTTACAAGTACTTACACATTACCAGCATCTGGAAGCCTTTTATGATCTTTGCAAAATGGTCTTGGTATAAGAAATAAGTTGTAGAGAACTCATGTTTGCCACACAGAGATGGCAGGCTGGGTTCACATGGAGAATTATTCCTTCACACTCACCTCTTTCTCAAAATATGTTTTACCCAACTATTTCAAGAAGTCCTAGTCTTTTATCTCAATCCTGTTTTCAGTGAAGCCACTCATATCTTTGTTTTTGGGAACAAGACCTAATTTTGATATGAAAGTACCACACTGAAAAATGCTTTGTTTTTCTGCCCCATGACACATTGTTCTCATGGGTGAACAAATAACTGAGGAAATGCTGGCTGTTACAAGACCAGAAGTCTTCTGCTTTTTTTTGCCAGAAGATGGCATTAACAATTTAGGATTCTCAAAAACCTCCTCTTAGTTTACACAAAGCCAATTTATTTTGAAGAATTATGTATCTGTTAGGAAAAGCATCTTCAGACACAAAGATCTCTACAGGGTTGCATGAATTAAAGTATTCTTTTAATGAGGAGAAAGATATCCCTTTTTTTAGAACATCAACAATTGAAAGGTGAGAAGAGTTTCAATGACAATTGCAGTTTTTTCTGAGTTCTTTCATGTTTGAACTATACAAAATCTTTCAGCAATTCTCTAGTCTCAAGTTTTAAAGTGATCAGAAATGCTGGAACCCCTTGTTATGCCAACCCCTAATTTTATTTCCATGGTTAATGAAATTGTTACTCCTTTATTAGTGAACATTTTGTTTTCCTAGCTTGTGAAATTGCTGTCCTGTCAATGAGGAGTCACTGGAGTTTTTCCTGAAACCACTTAGATCTTAGTAATAATAAATCTTAGTGAGATTTATTATATCTGGGAAGGCAAATCTCAGCTCTGATTAAGAGACCAGGTCTCGTTAAGAAGCCATTAAGTTGCTTTCACATGGCACGGAGCCTTAGCCAATTACCCACAGAGAGCTGCTCACATGGCTCTTGTATGTTCTGCATTACCTACATTACTTGGATTGTCCTAATGCTGAGAATTCTTTTGACTTGTCACTCCATATAATGATAACCAGTTATTTCTAGCTATTTAAATGTATTTTGTTTCATTTTTAATTAGAACCTTGACCTTCAAATCTCTTATTCTCTCCCATTGTCTGCTGTTCCTTTTTTAGAAAGTGTCTCCATTGTTTCCATTTTTATTCTTTTTTCTCTCTCCTATGTTCACTATTATAATTTGAACAGAGGTTAACACTGAATTAGGGTCTTTGGACACTCTGTATTTAATGTAAGGATATATAAAGATATAGGTATAACCTAGGATAGAGATAGAGAGTAGAAAAAATAAATGTACTGGATTATTTTTGTCTTTAACAGATTCTCAACACTTGTGAGATTGGTGTCCTGGCCTTGAGTTCTAGCTGCTCCATTCAGCAAACAGAAGACGTTTCCCATGGCAGTGCATACAGAGAGTTGCACAGCACCTGTACTGGTTTTACATTTTAAGCTACCTTATGTAAGAAGGGGAATTTTTCCAAAACTTAATTCTTTAAATGAAGTCTCAAGTTCCTGTGTGTTTTTATATGTTAGAGAAGTCAGCAAGTTGTGAATGCTTGTGAAACCCTTGCACACAAGTCACAGTTAGTCTCCCTGATCTCTGGGTTTGCTATCCTCTCTGTAAGTTTTGATTTGCCCCTCCCAGGATCCAGTAGCCTCAGCAGTGACCCTGACTTTACGTGACGATTCAGAATCACATTACATACACATTAAATAAATTCACTTACGTATGGAATTTTTGGTCTTGGAGTTTGTTGTTGTTGAATCTCAAAATTTTACCTAAAACATAGAGTCTTAAGTCATTTCAGATGTTCTCTACTGCACATTTTGACCTCTGTAATATCTTACACAATTGGCACTTTAATATATTAATCTTTATGATTTTATTGTTGTTACTTCAACATCATGTGTTAATTAATGATATGGACTCAAATTTGGAGGTGACCTTATTTTCTTATATAATGTCATTGTAGAGAGCCTTGAAAATTCTCACAAAGAATCTACCCTGAACTACAGGGAGGAAAATTTAAATAACGTGGTTTGTTGAGTCTTACTGTTATCTCCAAACACAAGTAAGAGGAGTATTTGTTAAGGTCCTAGACTAAACAAAACTATGAGATGGCAGTGGGCAACAGATACTTGAAGTGCTGTCATTTTTGTGTTTTATGGAACATGTAAAAATATCTGCAGATATGAATCCTTTGGGAAACAGACAGCTGCACCATGTGTTGCCAGTAACACATAAGTGAAGAAGTTGGGGGATTTGGGGCATACTTTTCTGTGATGCATGTTTCTTTTTTGGGTTTCCCAAGAATGCAAGTGTGACGTTCCAGTGGCATATATAGATCTGGAGAAATGCTGTGTTTCAGATTTTGCAGAATAGTTTTTTTGGTTTTTCTGTCAAGGAGACTCAGAAATGCTCACATGATTCACAACAAAAAAGAGAAAGTTACACAACAAAACTACATCTTTGCTATAGTTTATCTGTATGATGAATGGTCTTAATAAGCCAGCTTGAGGTGAGAACAAGTGCAATTTTTTTCTCCTCTGGTTAGTTAACCAGAGGTAGCTGAACCACATTAGACCACATGCCTTGATATTAAATTGAGTGTCTAAAATTAGGCATTTTACATTCTGTAGCTTGAGGACAGGGTTTCAGTAGCTGTGGCATTCATTAAGTAGACATCAGGCGTGTAGGAACTCTGTGGCAGTGAGTAATACTGCCTTGTGCATTTTTTACACATTGTTGTGTATTGTATATAATTTTAAAATATAGTTTCATGGATGAAATATTTGTTTCATGTTTTAGTTTATTGTTGGTATTGCTGTTTTCTGTAGTGTTTGTCAGTCTAGTTTATGGTGAACTTGGAGTTAAACAAACTTCTAGCCTAAGGTAATCAGAAAATGTAGAGTTTCTTCATTAGTAACTTTGTCAGATGTGATGTTTCATATGATTCTAATATTTATTTTGTTTGATTTTTTGTAGGCTCTAGGGTGAAGATGGCATCATGCCTTTATGAATGCCTTTGTGAGACAGAACTTGAAAAATACTATCCCCACTTTGTTGCCTTTGGTCTTCAGAAAATTGATGAACTTGCCGAAGTTTCCATGGAAGATTACACCAAACTGGGGGTCCATGACATAAATGACCGCAAGCGACTTTTTCAGCTCATTAGAATAATCAAAATTATGCGACAGGAAGACATTGCAGACTTGAGCAAGCAAGATTTTCAACCACGTGGCCTTTTCATTCAGCCTCAGGTGACCAGATCAGGTCCCCGTAGACAGCTGCATTTTGAGTCCTTCTGTGAAGAAAATGATGGAACAGTTAAAGACTCTGAATCCGAGCTATATAATTCATCTGATTTCAGTGCCATTGAAGAGAAGAACAGTGTAGGGGAAATTCTGGGACACATTCCACCACATGATTCAGAACCGATCAGATTAACTAGAAGAGACCTAAATACTTCTGGAGTAGGTACAAAAAATGACCTGCACTGTCCAACAGCTTCTGAAGACATTGCTCCTCTCCTGGGGGATTCTGAAGCTCCTATTGTACAAAGAGTAACTCACATTTCAGGGTATAATTATGGACTACCTCATTCCTGTATCAGGTAATAATCAGTCACCTTTATTTTGCTAATACTTCAGGTTAGTTATAATTAATTCTTTCTTAATTGTGGAGCAGAATCTGTCTTCCTCACCTCCAAATAAGCAATCCAAGCACTACAGAGCAATGCAAAATCTTACAGACAAGAGAGCTATTAATAAGCATTTGCAACTCTCCAGGTCTTACAGAAGGAATATCTGAATTTGATGAGCTGCTACTCACCAAGGTTGTCTAAGAATAGTTTTTATTGTCTTTCAGGACATATGGCTTTGTTTTCTTGGTATTTGAGCCAATCTTTGCCTTTCCATGGGACAATCTTTTAAAACATTTGTTTTCCAAAATATGGCATTGCCTGTTAATTTGTGAAGCTTTTCCCAATAGAAAGGATACAGGCTGTGATAGCTATATTTGTTTATAAAGAAATTTCTGAACTGAAGCTTTAAAGGGAAACAGAATGAATACAGCTGGAGAGGGTTACAGACCTGTTGGTGAGACGTATGCCTTGCAGCTGCTCCTTAGGCACATGATCTGTAACTTCCATACTTTTCCCAGTGTTTGGTACTGGAGGGGCTGTGGTTATCATGAACCACTGCTAAGCCTACCCTGGCAACATTTTAAAGCACTAAGTACTTTTTTCCTCATTCAGTAGCAGAGCACATACACCTCTGCACACATAATACCAATATCTAGCTTGTTGCAGTGCAGTCCTGGTAGTTAAAATGCAATGAAGAGAGGTAGTTTTATGAAGTTATGGTATGGGAAAGCTGTGGGGAAGGATGTACAGGGAAAAATCTATGGAGTTGAGGTGTCAATTGCAGCTCCCACTGAGACTGCACATAGCCTGGAGAGATAGATGCTGCTGCCACAGTGGAAAAATACTAAGGTGACATAGCAGGTAGAGCACTTAAACTGTGAAATGCAAGACAAAGGTTTATAACTTCCCTTGGCTGGAAAAAAAAATCATTCCCACTTTCTGGAGAAGTGCATTAACCTCCAATATATATTGATAGCCTGGTGCATTCAACTTTGTGAAACTGAGCCAACATGCAGCTAAAAGGACAGGATTTATAGTGTTGGCAAATTAAAAAATGATGAAATATAAAACCTAATCGCTCAGCTAGAGAAGTTAAAGATTTTCAATCCTGCAATAGAGTCATGTCCTTCATAG
The DNA here is from genome assembly GCA_013399225.1 of Rhipidura dahli. NCBI lineage: Eukaryota > Metazoa > Chordata > Aves > Passeriformes > Rhipiduridae > Rhipidura > Rhipidura dahli. The sequence continues at coordinate 179,181 of VXAC01005205.1, read as the reverse complement.
TTCTCACTTCCTTTTCTTGTTATCTTCTTTTGTAAGCACATTCTTCTGTGCCTAGAATTATGGTTCATCTTGAGGGCTTTCTGCGTCCTCCTACTGATATGCCTCAATTTTCTCATGTTTGGAGAGGTGTGCATTTCAGGCAGGTTTGGAGTAGCATGCTTACACTTGGGTTTGTGATTCCTGTTTTGCAAGTGCTTAACTGCTTCACTGAATCCATCCATTCCCATGTCACCTTGTGATTTGACCACTGTGAAAGCTAATCTAGTCTCATCTAGAAGTATTGGAAAACACGGACATGATTTCAGATGTCAGAAAGATAAAGAGCTCTTTTAATATGTTCAAATTTATTTTGAATTTGCCCATAGCCAATACCTTTATTTTGCAAAGGCATAATTGTTCTTCTGACCTATTATTTTATCAGGTTTCTAATGATCTGTGTAAAGACTTTTGTTTGATTTTTTTTCCTAGTGATGAAAAACTGTTTTATTATAAAATACAATTTATATTTTAAAAGGGTTAGTAAGAAACATAAACATTGGGTTCAGTATATGGAATTAACATGCATTCTATTCCCATACAAAATATACTCAACAGTATGTGCTCTGACCCAGAGAGAATTTATTCTTTTTTCTCATTAACAGAGCCTCGGTTTTCTTCCCTTGGCTGGTCTCAAAATATTGCAATCCTTTCTGATTCAAGGTCTTAGAGCACAACAGGCTCTTGCTGCAGGTCACCAAATACACCCTCTGGCATGAGAATTAAACTTTAGAGCTTCTGATCATTTGTTGCACAACATTTGGTGTCTAGTGATATACATAAGCTCACGCCAGCTTATGAAGCGTCTTATTTCAAGTGTCATTGCCTTTCTTTTCCAAGGAAAGAATTTTCCATCTAAATGCAGGGCCTGATCCTGGGCTGCACAGGAAACCTGTGGTAAAATTAAAGGGACTCCAGTGACAAGATTGCTCATGTGTGGTCTTTGAAGACCACATCTTGAGATTTAAATCTGCATTTCATGTGCTCCTGGGGAATCACAGAGCACAAAAGCAATGATGCCACAATCCTGCGAATGGAATGAGACACTGAGTAACTTGTGGGTTACAGTTTATTAGACAACTGGTAATAAGTTTTCAGTTGCTATGCTAAGAGATTTGGCATTTGGACAGCGTGGCAGAAACACTGCTTTTGGGCAAGTTGGGGCTTGATTATTAGAAATGCAAATCCAGGCTGAAAATTGTTATTGATTTGGCTGAAGACAGCTTGAAGAAGGGAAAGTTGTAAAGAATACATTTTGGTTAAATTCAAGCCAATTCTATTCACAAAATGCTGTACACAGCAGGTTAATCAATGAAACAAGAAATGACCTTCATGAAGTGACTAATTATGAGTGCAAATAATTTCAGCAAGATTTAATTTCATTACATTAACTTGTGTATTATGCCAGCTTTGATCTCATGTTTGTGTACAACTGCAAATATGCCAGTCCAGCAACAAGTTCAGGAGTGTAGCTGTACAAACAGAACTATTCTTTTAACAGAAGTGTACAAAAACCATCAGTCTGTGTAGAAAAAAGTGTTGGAAAATGCACCACGTAAAAATGAGGCGTGTTATGGAGTTTTTTGATAAGCATTAAAGACAGAAACATTATGTGATGAAAGTAACAAATTCAAGCATATTCTAGATTCTGTTGTAATCTGATTTTAAAATGTGGACCTCCCCTATTGTTGTAGACCCAATACTTCTGACAAAGAGACTCCATGGACAGAGAGTGAAAAAATCAGAGTGTGCGTCCGAAAACGTCCTCTCTGCCTGAGGGAACAGAGACGTGGTGAGGTTAATATCATCACAGTGAAAGATAAAGATACCCTACTTCTCCACGAGAAGAAGGAGGCAGTTGATCTTACACAATACATTTTACAGGTAACATCCTCCATTGAATGTTGTGTTTATGAGCCAGTCACTTTTATGGAAGGGTAAAACATATTGTGCTTGGAGTTTCCATGAGGGAAAACAGAAAAGGACTGTTAGTATTTCTTACACTAAAATAGGTGGTGGGCTTTTCTTTTAGCCCAGAGTTGTCCATGTTTGAGTTACTTCTGATTCGTGCAAGCCTGTGCAAGAAAACCTGATCACAGAATTTTAAGGTCTAGAAGTATATCTCTTGCAGCTTTCTTTGTATGTGGCAAAATAAACCTTATGCTACATGCCATTGCTGCAGGAGACATGCCTGCTGATGGCTTTCCAGGGTGCTTCTGTGAGGAGTTCCCTTTCCACAGTTTCAACACTGTAGGTCTGCTTCAATGAATCACATACACCCTCATCCCCTCCCTTACTCTTTTCTCAAATGCTTTTGAAAATTAAGATCCCTTTCGGTCTTTGTTTCTTAATCTCAAATACTTAGTGCTGTCATAGTTCAAATTCTCTCTTGTGACTGACAGCACCAGGAACAGAACTGATTTGTAGAGGCAGCAAGCCATTCTCTCTCTCCTGGATGTTATTTTTATAGTCTGGGCCCTAGGAACAACTGTTTGTATTGGGTAAAAATTCTGTTTGGAGCTCTCTCAGGCCTGGTTCATGTGCCACTTTTTACAGTGGGACACATGCTGCATCATTTCCAAAGATCCTGCTTCTTTGAGTCTGATCTGCAGTGTGGGAAGTTTTGGTTTTCTTGCCCCCTTCTGAGTTCAGAAAATCCAGCTTTGCTTAGAAATAGCTTCTCTCTTCTCTGGCACAAAACTTTTTAAGAACAGAGGCAATTAATCACAACTTAGTCACAAGTGAGAACTAATTTTGAGAGAGTCAAGAGTTGACTGTCCGTTCTTTTTACTGTTACAGTCTGACTGTACATCTGTAGGCTGATTCATTTAATGAATAGTTTTTCTTTAAACTTTTAAGGGGTTTTTTTGTTGTTTAAAGGCTTTGGTGTGTTATGCTTCAGAATGATGGGAAATTGAGGCATTTTTACTTCCCTTTATTTTTTTTCCCTTACCCTGAATCTCTTGATTAGTGTGTTCCTCCAGAGGTCATGCTGCACATTAAGTGTGCTAGATCACTCTGTACCTAATCCAAAGCCATATGAAGTCACTGGAAAGACTTCTGTTATTTCATTTTACCTTTGAATGGGATTGGAGGGGAAGTGAAATGTATTCAGTCTCATGTAAAGACCATCTTTGTTTTTCAGCATGTTTTTTATTTTGATGAAGTCTTTGGGGAGTCATGTACCAATCAGGATGTGTATATGAAGACAGCTTATCCTCTTATTCAGCATATTTTTAACGGGTAGGGCATCAGTGCTTACATTTGTTATTTTTTGCCTTGTTGTTTTGCAATTTTATATATTGCCTGAAATTTCCTTTATGCATTTCATCTTTTGAAACATACATTAATTTCATGTTTTCCACATACCTTCCCCCTTTCAGAATATCTTTGATTGCAATTTTGACAAAAATAAATCAGGGAAAACTTTCTTCACACTTGGTGATAAATCTCAATTACAGAGGAAGGGTAAATTGAACCTCAGGTGCAACAGAGACACAGCATGGGCAGCCTAGAATTAAAAAATGTGTCCCAGGATTTATGAAGTCTAATCTTTAGTCTAACAAAAGCTCATGAGTGGTAGAGCACACTCATCTGAAGAGAAAATAATGTTACCTATTTCCTGAGACTGCTGAGAGATATTTTTGCACTTTTTGCATTTTTTTTCTGTATTTGTACAGTTCACAAGGCTATAGAAATTATTAATAGCCTTGTGATTTATTTTCATTTTACTGATATATATTTACTTAGAGGTTTAATCATAATTTCATACATCCTGATTAATGGTAAATTGATAGTGGCTTTACATGAGAGATCTTATTTCCATGCAAGGTAATGATCTGGAATATAATTACATTTTTGAGTCTTTGAAGAAAAAGATTATGTATCCATGCTGAAAATTAACAAAATGGAGTATTCTGCCACCAAAAATCTCCAAGTGTCATCTACAGAGACAGAGTATCATGCTCTTGAGAAACATAAAGTGAAAAAGGAGAATGAGGCTTGTACCTTGCTGTGTAATAATCACTAAAGCCACAATTCACATTACAGCTAATCCAGTAATGCCACCAGAAGAGATTATGCTATTTTTTTCTCAGCTTTCCCCTTACTTTTCTGTCTCTCCTGCTGGCATTGGTCTAATCTGACACCATGGTGAAGCCAATCTGCAATCTAAACTGGCAAGAAATGGTTCACTGTAATTACTGCTGCCCTACATTTTTACCCATTTCTCTGCCAGGGGTACAGAGCCAGGTACAAAGTCTTTTATTTAAGGGGAGCAGGGAAAGGAAAAGAAAGGAGGAGAGCCAGCACCTTGTGCCATATCAGATCTCCATAGGGTCTACTTGGAAATTATTTTTAAGTCTTCTGCAGTTTCCCATAGGGGATAGCAAACCAAATGTCATTGCTAAGGGGCCACAATAGATACCAACACTGCAGAATACTATTTAATAGAGATGAATGAATCAGATGTGACACTAAACACATGCACTGTCTTCACAGAGGCAATGCAACTTGCTTTGCTTACGGGCAGACTGGTGCTGGCAAGACTTACACCATGATAGGGAATCACCGCAACCCAGGACTCTACGCCCTGGCTGCCAAGGACATCTTTAGGCACCTGGAAGCATCACCATCCAGGAAAGATCTTACTGTTCTGATCAGTTTTTATGAGATCTACTGTGGACAGCTTTATGACCTGCTAAACGGAAGGAAAAGGTATTTAAATAAAGACAGTTGTCTTAGTGTAAGCCTATGGTTGTGAATCAGTTGGTTACTGTTTGGAATCAGTCACTGTTTTCATGCAATTACATTTAATATATAAGCATTTCTAGTAAATGTTATGTATTTAATTAGGGTTGTTCCTAGGAGCTACTTAGAGAGGAATGCAGGATCTGACAGTAAACACTGTGACACTGACAGGGACTTCTGGTTTATTGTTTGGGAAAGAATTAAGGACTTACATTTGAGATACAAGCTCAGACTCTTGCTTACACTGTCATAAGATAATAGCTGAACACTCATATGTAGAGAAACAAGCTTCTTGTGGCCAGAAGTTCCTTTCTTAGAATCACAGAACAGTTTGGGTTGAAGAAACTGTAACAATCTTCTTGTTCCACCCCTGCTTCCATGGGCCGGGACAGCTTCTACCACCAGGTTGCCCAGAGCCCCATCCCACATGGCCTTGAACATTTCTGGGGATGGGACATCCACAACTTCTTTGGACAGCCTGTCTTGTGTTAACCACTGTGGAGTCCCTGTCTTTCCCTGGTCAAACATAAGCTCTGGCTGTCCCTCCTGCTGTGCCACTGGGGATTTGTTTTTTGCCAGTCCAGTCTCTGAAGATCCTGTTGATCTCCTCCTACCTGCTTGAGTCTGCAGAGCCTGCTCACCTTCTCTCTGGGCACCTTTACCTGACAGCCCAGTGACTCAGCCCAGCAAGCTTCTGTAGGTGATGCTGAAATACTACTCTAAAGCTATAGGAGCTGCTTTAAAATCCTGTGCAAAAATCCTTAGAACAGAGCAAAATTTACCATCTGAGGAGGACTCAGAGGATCCTGAGATGTAGTTTAAAGAGAGACAGTAACTCTAGAATGTGAACGTGGTAATTCACTTCCTTGCTTTATTATGCTCTTGAACTAGCAGAAATGCATTGATAATATCTTTTTAGCAGTGAAATGTCAATGCTTGTTATAAGTGAAGTACCTCTTCAGCTCTGAAAATAATTGAATGACAGCAGGGCCTCTCTGCAGTCAGTAGCTTTGCTTGCTTTTTCTCAGTGTTGCAGCACAGACATGTGTTTTCATTGCTGATTTCTGAGATTTCAGAAATGTCCTTTCTTCACTGTTCTCTTTTCAGACTTTTTGCAAGAGAAGATGGCAAGCACGTTGTTCAGATTGTTGGACTGCGGGAGGTTCAGGTGGACTCTGTAGATCAGCTGTTGGAGGTAATGTTTGGGATTGTTCTTTGTCTTCTGCAGCCTGATTTGTGAGGCGTGTCACTTATAGAGATTATTTGGTGTGTAGCACAAGTGTATGTTCCAGTTTAAGGCCCTGAAATTGGCAACCCCAGCAGATCACCAAGGGGCACTATTAAAAGCGCCTTTATTAATTAAGCTGTTTCTTGTATTAGCCACATGCAAGCGGTTGATTCACAGCTGTCGCTTCTGCTGCCATTCCTTAGGGAAAGATTCCAGAAATTAAATAGTGTCCCAGTAAGGGACCTTGAAAGCTGGATATGTATTTTCTCCCAGTATGATGTCTTGGTGTCCTATGAATGTAGATTTTTGTATATAAAAGGTATGTGGATTTAGCACAATTCTGTGCCAAATATATATACATATTTATATATTCATATAAATTTGAAAATTATTAGAAACAGAAATTAGACAATACTTAAGATTGAGATATTTGTCTGAATTAGGATTAAAACACTGCTTATGCGTGTGCATGATAACAGCCAAGTAAAATTAAAATCTTTAAACGGTAGCTGACATTCACCATGAGCAAGGCTTCAGTTTTCCTTCCCTATCTGGCTGAGCCCTGAAAGGATACTGGCAAATTTTCTGTATTGTCCCGCAACAACCAAGCTGGTTAAATCTATTTTCTATTTAGCCTGGCTTTGCATAGTTTAATTCCTTTTTCTTGTAAGGAAGTGTCAATTACAAGTGCCTGATATTGTAACTAACTCATTAAAATTGGCATGGTATCGTCTACTTACATTGCACTTAATTTAGCTCTTCATCTTCCCATTAACTCCAAGCTTCAGGACAAGTGAAGTGGTGATGATGCTTCTGCAAGTTAGAGTGCAAATTTGCTATATGGTTGATATACAATCCCTCAGTATTATCACATTCCACACACAGAGGAGCTATTAAATTACTTCATTCTTGCAGATGTCATGGGGGTAAAAGATTACATTGTTCACAGGCCCTTCTGAACACAGAAGTGCCACTGCCTTGACTCAGAACTTCTGAGTGTTCCACAACAGTTATATGGAAAGAGCTTTGAACACACCCCTAGTTACTCACTACTCATTGATGTTGTGATTCAGAATATCTGCACTTAGCACTGATATAAAGCTTGGGAGCTGCAGTGGTTGGTTACATTGCTCATTGAGAACTGGCCACTGAAAAACATGAATAATTCACATCTATCAGCTGAGAATATATTGATTTTGCTAGACAATATTTTAATTTGTTCTTACAACTGAAGCAAAATTATGCTCTGCTGCAGTTAATGCTAGACTTTCTGCAACAGTCCTTCAAAGTTTCCAAAAAAGAAATATCCAGATTTGTATCTTGAAGGAGTCTTTGTGCTTCTGCCGTGCTTTCTTCCCTTGTCTTCTTATTTTATTGTTGTATTGAGTATAATTAATCTTTTAACTTTGTTCCTTACTCTGGTATAATTTTTTAGTTATGGAAATTTAGAAAGGTTTTGGCACTTCATATTTTTTGTGTAACTTTCTGCATAACTGTACTCATCTACTACAACAGAAAGTGAAATTTTAAAAATCACAACAAATGGTCAATCTCATGAGTCTCTTAGGTTGTGTCTACAATATTACAAAAGTATGCTAGCAATGTAAGAAAGAATTCAATTTTATAATTTGGATATTTTGCAAATCTGAGTGTGTGATGCAACAGCTTCTTACTTGCAGTGTGCTCTGTATACTCTGTGGTATCACTGTGAGCAAGTCCACGAACAAAGCTCTGAAAGAAATATTGGAAGTGAACCAGTCTGCCTTTACTGCCTTGCACCAAATTTTAAGGCTGTAATGAACCTTTCCTCATAATGTTTCCTCATCTTAGGAGGACAAGGTCTCTTTCTGAGAGATTGTGTTCTTATTTACAATTCGCTTGGATTTTGTGCCTCTTATTTGGCAGGTGATTTTGAAGGGGGGAAAAGAACGTAGCACAGGAGCTACTGGAGTCAACTCAGATTCCTCTCGATCTCATGCCATCATCCAAATTCAAATTAAAGACACAGCCAACAGGGCATTTGGAAGGTAAGACCAGAAGCAGAAGTGCTCAGGGCTGATGTCAAGCCAAGGGACATCCATGAGACAAAGATGAGGAGTTAGTGCATGAGTGTGAGTTAAATTAGAAGATGGGGTTAAAATGGACTTTGAGAAATTCCACAGTCCTTTTTCTGTTTCCAGGGAGAATGTTTTAAGCATATCTGTGAGAGCTTTGTCAAAAATGTTCGTAGAAATTACCAGTGAAGGAGTTTGACAATCAAATCCATCCCCCCATCTTCAGTGTTTAATTTGGCTAAAGGCAGATGCCTGCAGTGGACGTACCCACATGTGAACTCATCACCTTTGAAGTCAGGAAAATGAAATTGTCACTTCTGGGATCCCTGCAGAGTGACCTAAATTAGGTCAGATACATTTGTCCCTCAAAGCATTTCTGTCCTGTAATTGACTACAAAGGGAGTGTGGGATGATTAACCCAGGTGGAGTTGATTCCATTACAGATGTTTGCCTTTGCCCAGAAGAAACAGAGTACCTCACATAAACCTCCCTGATAATTTCAGTGTGTGACTCTGATGCTATCTGCAGCAGACAGAAAGAGCACTTTACTTAATTTTGTGGCATTCACTTTATATATTCTAAAACTAATTGTCCCTCTTCTCAGTCATCTTTTCTCCAGACTAAACAGCCCCAAGAAATAGGTCTGAGAAAAAAAGTCTGTGTATCTACATTACTGATGAGTGTCACAAAATCCTGCTGACACAACCTTCCATTAACTACCACAGACTTCCTTCCCAGGATCTAATTTTGAGCACAATGCAAAATGGGAGAGCTACAAACAGTGAAGAGGGGAAAAGACAGAACAGGCAGGCTTAGACATAAAAATGTAGAGGTTATGTAGGTGTGGCATCTGGACTGGGGGTTCTTGTATGTCTGAAAGGGAGGTGGAGCTGGAGTGAGGAAAGGGTGCCAAGATGTGCCTATAAAAGAAGTCAGGGCTGTTGCAGAAAAAGAGGAAGGACAAAGATACAGTGCAATAGTCAGTATAGCAGCTGGCAGCAGAGCTAGGGAATGTGAAAGGGAGTAATGGGCTTTTGTGGAAAAAAGGGACAGGGATCACTGAAAGCTCAGTGTCTTACTTGCTGCACTGGAAATTTCTGTTCCTATTTTCCCAAATTCCTGTGTCACATGGCAGTTGTCTGATTTACCTGGAAGGAGAAATCAAGACACAATTTCTTTTAAGTGTGTACTTAGGAAACTACAAACACAGTGATTATCTGCAGAGATGAATGTGTTGCACTTTATACAGCTTATCCATTAAAGTGTGGAGCACTGTCATCACATGTAACTACACTTTCTGTTATTTAATGTTAAGATGCTCTGACACTGTTCCTGATACTATGCTTTTTTTGGTGTCACAGACATTTCCAGTGAATGTTTCTTGTTGAAAAATAGTCACTTCTAATCACTCTTCTGATGCCATGTGTTGCCGCCTGCTGGTTTAATAAAGAAAAAATGAAGAGGGGAAAAAAGCCCCTAAGATAAATGCAACTTTGTTTTTTTTCTAGGATATCATTCATTGACTTGGCTGGCAGTGAAAGGGCAGCTGATGCCAAAGACTCGGATCGACAAACAAAAATGGAAGGAGCAGAAATAAACCAAAGTCTTTTGGCAGTAAGCTATCATGTCTGGGGAAGGTTTTGTATTTAATTACTAGCACGTGTTTTAGGGTAAAAATGAACCACAGAATAATGTATACATGTATTCCATGGAAGGGAAAAAATAACCAAGGTACTAAGTGTGTTCAGTTTAATTCGTCTTGTGACTGAAAAACAATTTAAGAAGGAAGAGATATCGGGATGAAAATTAAGTATTTTTAATCCATTCTTACAGCCAGACAGGTAAACATAGCATGGAGAAAGTTAGGTGTAGTATAAGTGTCTCATATTTTATACAGAAGGTTTTGTTACTTCTAAAGAATACCATCTTGGAATTTGCCATATTTGTTTCAAAAAAGCACATCTGTTCCTGCCAATTATTTTCATCACTTGAACTCAGGCTTCTCTTTCAAATCAGTAATAAAGGACTTAAGAGCATAAAAACTAGCAATTTATGTGTGGGGAGAAAGGAACAGGAAGAAATGCACTTTTAAGGCATACTCTCTTTTGTAAGTGCCCCCAGTCGTACAAAGAGGGACAAAGGAGCAGAAAAATGCTAAGTGTAAATGGTGCAGAAGGCTTTGCACCTCCTTGGACACAAACAAGCAAAGCTCAGTGGTGACCAGGGGCTTCTCTAAGCAAGGCTGAAGGGGATACAGGTTCCTGGGTATGAGCCAGCAGTGCAGAAGTCAGTGCACACAACTGTACTTCTTAGTCTGCTGTAAATGGGAGGCGGCTCGTTCTGTTTGGGGAATGTAAATGTTCTTTTGCACAGAGGCTTTTCCTGCACTGGAATATTAGTATTTGTGCTGGAAAGTAGCCTGTGCTATGAATGTGTTTCTGTACATCATGCTTTCTTGAGTACTTGCTGGTGGATAACTGAGTGTCACAGGGAGTTGGGACCTGAATAGAAAAAAGTCTGATCTTAAAGGTCTTCTCCAGCCTAAGCAATTCTGTGATTCCTGGGAATCCTGAGTGTAAAATCAGAGTCCGTACATTTTTTGTACGGTGTGAAATAAGAAAATACCTCGGCAGTCTACAAGTAGTGATTGAATCAACTATGAAAGTCATCTTTGAGTAAATCTTCATAACCTGCACCCTGTAGAACCTATCTCTAGCCTTAATGATCAAAACACTCTCTTCATGCCTTTAAACCCATGAAATTTGAAGTCAGCTGCTGGTTTTACTATTCATATTGTTCTCAAGTGGAAGATCTTTATTCATTTCAACTAAGAGAGGCAGACAAAAATATTCTAATAGTTCGATCTCTGACTTGTTATAGGTGCAGTTTTTAATAAAATGCTGTAAAAGCAAGAAATAAGTGTAATTTTAAGTGGGAGTTTGTAGAATGTAGAAAGGCTGTAAATCCTTGATGGCAGTATCACCATGACAATTCTGTAATCTGTTATCTCCAGAAGAAAGAAAATAAGAGATGTAGCTCAAAAAGCTCTGTCCTTTGGGTACATCTGCCCTGCAAGCTGCAGCATAGTTTGCTACACCCAGTCTGGCTTCAGACTAGTTAGATGTGGTGCAGGCAGCAGCTCTGTGGAGCTCTGAGTGGGCTAAATGTGTGTGTTTACCCAGCTCCTTGTGTTTGGTGTAGCCATCAAGCAGGGCACAAATTGACCTTGCAAGGGACAACACATAGCAGGAGTCAAAGGTGGCACAGAACATGGGTAGCTTTGTTTTGATGCAGTTCTGTTCCTTGCCAGTGCATGACTGATTTGTTTTTCCCTTCTGTTTTTCTTCCTTCTGGTAGCTGAAGGAATGCATTCGGGCATTGGATCAGGAACACACGCATACTCCTTTCCGGCAAAGCAAATTAACTCAGGTAAAATGAGCAGAAAGGCAGGAGGAGAGGTTTCCCTGATGAGGACAAAAATAAACAAACGAGAAAATAAATAAATAAATAGTTTAAATAAATAATAGTTTAGTAACTGCTTCCTCTCTTGAGCAAGAGAGGAAATGCATCGCCTCTGCAAATTTTAATTTTAAAGGTAATCACAGAATTAGAGCCAACTACCAATTTCCTCCAGCCGATGCTGGGGACTGGCATGCAAAAAAAAGAAACAACCCAAAAACTAAAATTAAACAAACCCCCTAACACCACCTTTCAGACTCATATAGAGTTACCATCCATCTCCACCCAGTCTGAAACCAGTCTTGCATCTTCTGTTCAGTTACTGTCCTGGGTGGGAGCTTTCACCAATATTTCTTTACTCCAGCTGTAACATCTGCTTTATTCCTCAAACCATATTGGTACCCTTTAGGCATCTGGAACAAGGGCTTGTTCAGAGCCCTGATTAATACTTGTATTCATTTTAAACAGTAAACAAATAATGGCAAGACAGACTGAGACAAAAGAACTACATTTAATAAATAAAAAAAAAAAAAAGACTACCTCATGTTGAATTTCTTCTGTATATAATTGCTAATTTACAGGATGTGCAAGGGACATGAACTACTAAGAACCCAATTTTTTTTTCTTTGAACCCTAGGTGCTAAAGGACTCTTTCATTGGCAATTCCAAGACATGTATGATAGCCAATGTATCACCCAGCCACATAGCTACAGAGCACACCCTGAACACTCTGCGATATGCTGACAGGTAGGTGGTGAAACTCAGTCTTTCCCAGGTGAAAAACACAAAGTAAAAAGTAATGTGTGATGTTTGTTATAACATTTTATTTTGATTGTATTGAAAATGTCATTTTAGGCAAGAAACAGAATCTTCACAATGCAAATAAAATCACTACCTATTCCAACTTATATATTTTGTCCTATAATTTTTTGGGTCTTGTAAATACTTTCTGGTGATTGCTTTCAGTGATAAAAATATCAGTCTGTGCCTTGTAACTGCAGGATTACTGACCTCAGCAATCAAAAGTTTTGGTTTAGTTTTGTATTGTAATACTATCTAGAATGTATGTGAGTCCTTCACCCTCCCTCCTACAGAGCAGGAAGTAAATTACAGTCTTGCAATACTGTTGTTAGAAGGACAAGAGATAACTTAAGGGGCAAGAAGAGCAAAGAGAACAGCTCAGGGTCACAGTGGTAGGGGAAAGGGTGATACCAGTTAATCATCTCTTCATAGTTGCACTTGTGAGTCTGATCCAGGAGCAGTGCAGCCCTGTGCACATCACCTGAGCAACTACTCAAAAAGTCCTACTTCGTGCCTTGTGGGACTCTGTGATGTGCTGTGGAGGGTACCAGCTTGTTCTGCTGCATTATAACATGTGGAAATGCCACCCCCTTGCACTGAAACTGAGGCCATTTCCACTCACTTGACCTGTTATGGACTGCTCAAGGAAGCACTTAAAAAGACTGCTATAGATTTTTCCAAAGTCCAGGCATTTTGGCAGAGGGGTTTTGATACCTGTGAAGATCACTAACAGAAAATAAACCACGATGCTGAATTCAGTATTAAGTCTTAGTATGTGAAAGCATTGATTTTTTTCTGAAGATGCTGTTATTTATCTGAAAGCATGGCATCTTCTAAATCCAGCCTCTTTCTTACAGGGTCAAAGAGCTGAAGAAAGGGATTAAATGTTCTACCCCTGTCACAAGCAGGCGTCGCAGAGCTGGAAATGTATCTCCAAAACGTGTCCAAAGCACTCCCTCTTTGCCACCTGGGGAAAAGAGCTCTCCAAAGAAAGTGAAGCTAGGCCTACAGCATCCCTCAGGTGCTACAAAACCAAAGGCATATCCTGCAGCACTCCAGCCACCCAGTGTCCCTCTTACCTCTACCCCCAAGGGAACTGGCAAGGGACATGGCTACAAAGGAAATACCAGCAGTCCCTGCTTCCACCACACCACCCCAGTTAAGGGAGTCCTACGGATAACACATCCCATGAAGAAGAAAAATTATGATCTATCACCCCTCTCTGAAAAGAGCCCGTTGATGAAGGATTTCATTGCCACAGCAGAAACAAAAGAGAGTGGCCAGCAAGACAAGTATATGCAAAACAGTACAACTGTCCAGTGCCTGAAAGTCCAGACAGTGCAACCTGTTCAGAAACAGCTTGTTCCTAGAGATGATAATTTCTTTGGAGATGAAAACCTGCCCTCCGACAGTGGACAGGAATGGGGAAATACTTTTGCTAAACAGTCTGTTGAACCCTGGTCATATCTACCTCCATTTCAAAAGGAAAGGGAAGAGCATTTACGTCTTTATCACCAGCAGTTTCAGCAACCCCCTATTCTACAGCAAAAATTGAACTATCAACCCCTTGAGAGGTTTTTAATGCAGTACAAGCCTGAGGAGATTGAAGTGAAGCAGGAGCTGAGCCTTACTCCAACTGAAATGCAGAGCAAAGAGGGGATGCAGCTGGAAGATCTGGATGACAGTGATTTCAGTGAAGATTCTTTCTCACCTGTCTGTAGTCAAAAGAGTGTAAAAAGAGGAAACACCAACAAATGCAGTCAACATTCATTTTTCCTTCATGAAAGAGAACAAGGAACCGAAGAAGAGCAAAAAGGCCAAAAGCGACAGGATTTATTTTTTAAATATGCAATACCCATGCAAGATCATGAACTAGATGACAGCTGGGATTGTAGTGAGGACAGCCCAGAGCCAGAGGAATCCATTAAAAATTCAGGCTGCAGCAATATTACTGCAGACTGGAGCTATGACTTAGATGTTGAATCCTCCCCAAGCAACACTGCAGAAAAACCTTACTGCCTGCAGGAAGAGTCTGCTTGCAGCTGGAGAAATGACAAGGATTTCCTAGCTGATCACACAGACTACAAGTCCAAACACAGATGTCTTGTTTACTCCAGTGAAGCCACCTTAACTCCAGAAAAAGATGCTTCAAATCCTTATGTATCTCTTGTACTGAAATCAGAAGCTCCAGAGTGCAAAGAAATTGATCTCCAGCAGGAGGAGAAGGAAGAATCCACTTTGGATAAGCAGGCTGCTCTTTCAGGAAGTGTAAAATGGAGAGCTCGAAAAAATGGGGTTAGCCACTGTGTATCTTCCAGTTCTTCCTCAGAATCCACTTCTGAGCTCATGGCCCCTTTCCTGGTATCCCTTCTTGATGGTGAGGGCACAATTGCAACACAGAAAGTGTCTCCCAACCAAGAGAAGCCCCCCTGCGAGAAGCAGGTGCCGGACAGTGACACCCAGAGCGGGTTTGAGGAGGAGGGCTGGCAGTGCACCAGGAGCAGAGCTCTGACCGACAGCATGCTGGAGCTGGGGGAGCAGACCCGCCACGGGGGAAGGCACTGCGCCCTGCTGGGCTCCCCTCAAGCCGGGCACCAGTGTATCCCACCCGCCTGCGGCCGTGTGAAGCCGTGCTACTGCCGCCTGGGGTCGGATTCATCCCAGCAGGGAGTCCGGCGCAGTTTGTTTGTTGGGCATGACCCGACGGAAACACCCGCAGCTGCATCTGCAGGCACCGGGGCAGAGGGAGAGGGCGGGGGGCTTTGCAGTGACTCCCCCTGCAAAGAACACACCGGTGGCAGCTGGTGTGGTGCTGATGTTAATCAGCAAAACAATGCTGGTAATTCAGGAAAGTCTAACTCAAGTCAAGGGCCCGGTGCTGAGGAAAGAAATACTGAAATACCTGAAAAGAGCTATGCAGACCAGTCCCCCTCTCAGGAGAGCAGCCCGCTGCTGCAGCCCGAGCCAGGACTGGAAAATGAGGATCTCTCCCGTTCTGAAGACTCTGCCACGTCATCGTTTGGCAATGAGGAAACAGGGTTGCTAAAAACCAAGTTAATCCAGAGAATTTTTACACAAGAGACTTTTGCTGCAGATGCAGGATTTGCAACCAAAGATAACAAGCCAATAGCAAATGCAAAGAGCCCCCCACACATGGCCAGCAGCAGCTCTCCAAGTACTGCCTTAGAGATGGGGAAATGGCAGAGGGAAGCCCTAGAAAAGGCACAGTAAGTCTTGGTCATGAAGTTTGTAGAGAAGCTTAGAAATTCTGGACATGTGATACATTTGCCTTTATTTGTATGTCAAACAAATATGTACTTCAAAAGCCAATGGTTAATAATTCTATTAAATAATTATTTTATAAGATTAATCATAATTTAAAGTAATTATCTTATAAATATATGGTTGCTTGTTATTTAGTGATATTTTGAAAATCTCACAGGAAGCCAGTTATTTTATTAGAGCTTTTAGAATAATGCTAGAGGAATAAATATTTTAATACAAACTGCAGTTCTCAGTAATTAATTGGCTTCCTATAAGATGTAAAGCACCTAAAATATATCAAAACCTCCCATCAAGAGTCAGGTCATAGCTGCTCCATCAATGAGAAGAAAAGCTGCTAGAGCAGCTGGGCAGTCACTGAAGATGTAGATATAAAGCTTCTGAGTAATCTGAGCTGCCACTGTCAGCTCCCAGGGACTGAACTGCATTCACTTGGCTGAAAATACATTGTTGATCAGTGACACTTGCTCAGAAGAATCAGTGGCAGCACTGCATTCCAGGTCGGCCTGTTTCTCACTGAAATTACTTACAGGCTTGTGGTTGTAAGCCATTTCATCAATTACTTAGACGATTGTTGTGCTCCTTGATTCTCCTCCAGTGAAAAAAAATTGTGTGCTGCCTGTGCTAACAAAGGGCTGTGGTCACTCCTCTGTGAGCAGCTCTCAGTCACCCAGGTTATCCTGAACCCCAAACCAGGCGCTCCACTGCACTTCAAAGAGCACTGTTGTACCCTTCCTGAGTGCCACAGAACATCAAGGCTTCCTCTGGGGTACTCCTCTTTCTTGAAGGTTTATTGAGGCCAGCAGTGATTATAAGCAGTGATTATGTTACAGGCTGTGTAACCAGCGTGTGTTTTTTGTTAACCAGACAGGCTGTAATTCGTGCCCATCGGCAGCAGCTGAATGAAATGGCTTGCTTGTGCTTCAAGGAGGAGTGCTTGATAAATCAGATGTCAGCAATGGTAAGTGTTTCAGATGATGGTTTTGGTGCCTGCTGAACCTGCATAAATTAATCTTAGAGATTATTAACTTCAGTTGGTGACATGCTGTTTCTTGTCAGTTCGACCTCTTGTTCTCCAAGGCCTGTCTGAGTCCTGGAGAGGCCTCTCATTTTCAGTGCCTGTTGTGTCTTTGCCAGTTTTCACTCTGACACGTCCTTGGGGAGCAGGAGACAGATGGGCCAGCCCTGAAGCCCTTGTCTCTGATAAAGAGAGCCTTCCCTTATCTCATATCATGGGGCAGACTGTATCAGACAGGCCATTTGTCCCTGTGATGTTTCAGTTCTCTGAGGCTGGGACAAGTAACTCAATTCCACAGATCAGAGCACACCCCTAGAGCAGGACACTGGTAGCATTTGGCTCTTCCCTCTGGGAGCCTGTTTGCCTTCCACACTGCAGCTGTGCCAACAACCCCGGCCCCGCTCACTCCAGTGCTCTGACCACTGTGCCTTGTGCCTTACATGCTCTTGGCTTTGGTCACTCAAGTGTTTCTTGGCTTGTCTTTGCCTCGGGTGACAGTGGTGTACCCTAGACCTAAAAACTGTCACCTCCATGGCCCCACTGCTAGCCATGCAGTCGCAGTCCTCTGCTCCTCCTGCATCCCAACAGATGCATGTCACAGCTGTGTGAAAATCCAGACTATGAACATGTTCCAGTGAGAACTCCTGCCTTCCCAGTTCCCTCACCTTCTCACTAAAGCCAAGCTCTATTGCTGCATTGCATTATCAAACCATTTCAATTTCTATCATAGTTCAGATCTGAAGGTACAGGGAGTGTTTCCTCAGGGACTTCAGAGTGCAGCCACCATGTGGCTAACTCACTGTGATTTCAAGCTGCATGTGCTGTATTACAGTTCACAAAGCAGCACAGGAGAGGTAAACTGTATTAGTTTTGTGGCAGACAATGCAGTGAAACAAAGCTATCAAAGAAGATGAAAATCAGAGATTGTTCTTCATAATTCTATTGGTCACTGGACACCAGCTCTCCCCCCTCATGATTTATTTGCCCCTTGCACCAAGCAGTTATTTTCTGGCCAGCAGAATTCTGACAAGTTTGCCAGGCCACCCAGCAGCGTGTGAATAGCATACCCTGTAGTTTTATTTCACAGCATGACCTTTTTGGGTTATGAAATGTGCTTGGGCTTCATGCATCAGCTTCTCTCCTTCCATTTTCAGATGGTTTCAACTTCTCCAGCAATGAAATTTTGGCCGCAGGAGAAACTCCTGCCAAGACCAGCCATGCACTAAACAAAGCAATATTTAAAGTGCTTAAGAAAAAATATGCCACAGCAGCTGGGCTAGTCTTCATCACTGTCCTGATTTCCCTGCAGGACAGAGATACAGTGCAGGAGATACAGCTGGAGTACTGCCATATAAGCTTTTGCGTGATTGATTTTCATGCACAGCAGCTGAATTCCCCAGCCCTGGGGATGCTGACACCTCCCAGCTTCTCAGGCACAGACCTGTGAACAAAGGCACCAAACTGCTCTCAGTTGGAGAGCAAAGCACGTCCAAATGTTCCCTTATTAATACAAGCCCTACTTAAAAATGGATTAAAACTCCATACCAGTTTTCTTCACAATGCCATACTGTTTTTTATCCATGTGGCTATGGAAAGTAGAGCTCCCCTGGGCTGAGGCTGGGCACAGTGCTGGTGTTACTCATGGCAGACCTGCAGCCATGGCCCCATGACCTGATGGGAAATAAATCTCTACATCTCTCAAGACTGGTTTATTACGTCTGATCCATAGTGGCCCAACTCACTATTTATTTTCATAATTGATAAATCCAACACGAGAGGTGTCAGGAGCAGAGTTCAGTACATGGTAAAGATGGGTGACCAGTCCCTGTACCAAACCTTGGAAAAGCTAACCAGTGTAGAAGATTGACAACAGCTGCTTTATATATTTTTATTTTTAAACTACTATATGATATGTAATTTCACTAACAGATAAAACTACCAGAGTCGGTGAACCTTGGTATTTAGAGGCACTGACCTTTGTCTGTAAGGGCTGTGACTTTAATAAGGAAATGCTGATTTAATCTACTAGACTGCAAAATGCTTTTATGTTCTGCTGCAGTGTAAAAAATATGCTGATTTTCTCCAACCTGATGATACTGTTCCCTAAGCTTTCCTTGTGCCTTCCTCACCAGGATTTTCAGAATTTCATGACCATGTTGGATGAAATCTTGGTGCTGAAGTCAAAGTGTGTCCAAACGATGCGAGCCCAGCTTCAGCTCTGTTTAGCCTCCCCTGGCACTGACACATCATTGCAAACACCTCCATCTGTTTAGACCTTCTTTGCTTCCACATGCACTGGAGCAGCTATGGAAAACATCAGCCAGCACTTTGCTACACTTGGTGCTGCCGAGTGTGGGTGGTAGGGGATAGCTTTTGGTTTGATGTTTGTGATTTGTGTGTGTTTTATATAAGGATGGAGAGAATTCTGAGTAAATGAGAGATGACTAATTGGCACCATAAGCTTTGTATTTCATTAATACCAGTAAACCATGTTCTGAACAATTCAGCAGCTTTTAAAAATCTCACCAAGCAGCAGGCAAGTCATGTTCATGTATCATAGCAGCTTCTCACATGTTAAAGGTAATTCTGTGTTGCCAAGTAAAGGAAACAACTTTGAAGCCAGATACAGGTCTGAACAGAAATGCTCCAAAGCTACCCTTCTATTTGCAAATAGAAGGCAGGAAAGAGAGAGGAGCCAGGGGCTGTTACACTAACATGGCTGGACCTAAAGTAATTGGAAGTCAAGGCAGGGCATGAAGTGCTGCCAGTTTCAGAAGAAGGTAGCCTATTGTTGAATTAGTTCTTGGGATGAACCCTCCAGAGCTGAAAGAGGCAGCTCTAAGTTACGAGTAAGGAGTGGTTTAGCAGGGATTTTGATCTGGTGTGTTAATAAACATGTGGGTTTCATGCTGCTGCCCAGAGGAGGAGGCCAGCACCTACACCTGCTGCACACCACGTCTGAAGCCTGCATTGTGTGAAGCTGAATGGATTTCTCACATGAAAAGGGGGTCTGCTTGGAGGCACTGAGCATCCAGAAGCTGCTGATAGCACTGTTATGTGAAACTGATATTTGAATCAAGAGCTATGGAGCCATCAGCTGGAGCCCTGCAGAAGCCCTGGTGCTGCATGCATCATATCTGAACCACAAAGCCAGTCCTCTTGCTGAAGGCACAAGGTGACCTTGAGGCATGCTTGCTGACAATGTGCTGTGTGAATGCTCCCACTCCAAAATTAGGGCTGTCGCAGCACATTCACACATCTGTGTCTCCTCAGTAATGCCCGTGGTAGCTCATTCAAAGCCTGCTCAGTAGCCAGAAATGCCAAGGGTAATGGAACACTGCTGTCTGACCAGCTGTGGGTTTTGCTGCCTGCCTGCACAGCCTCCCTGAGGAGCCCAGGTTGGGCTTAGCAGCAGGACAGTAATCGCAGTAACGCTCTGGGATGCATATTTGGTGCAAACACTCCCAGGAATGTCACCCAGCATAGGGCTGGGGAACAGAAGCAAATTCCACATCATTGCCCTGAGTGTTGGATTGTTTTTAGCTCTGGTTAGTTTCCATCTTGCAACTGAGACTGGATTTCTCTGTGGAGTTCCTCTGGGGTCTGAGGTTATGGCTCTCAAAACAGTTCCTGTGTCCTGGTTACAGGCCAGCAGCATGTCATGCCTGAACCTGGGTCTCACAGCTGCTGTTCAGAAGCCTCCCTCACTCACCCAGAGAAATGAGGCATCCAGAAGACTCTTGATATTTCTGCATGGCACAGAGCAGTGGTGCCTTAGAGCCACTGGAGAGCTGTAAAGCAGTGAGACATCAGCACTCTGGTAAAACCCCAAGTGTTTAAAACCAGCAACCCCCTCCACTTCCTGGGGCCAGGGAGAACTTTCCCATGACTAAGGTGAGGGGAATATGAGGCAGCTGGGTAGTCCTTGTCCCTTCTGATAGCATAAATTGGATGTGGGACTTACAGTAATTTACCCAGCACGTTCTCAGCGAGCATGCAGCAAACACTGCTGTCAGGGAGCAGCTGAGGAGTTTTGCAAGTCTGTTTGGAACCAAGGAAAAGGTCAGACCGTAGGATGTGTGCACAGGTCACAGGAAAATGTGATGCCCAGTCAGAAACAGTGCGAGGGAGGAAAATTTTCCCTCCACATACTCTGACATTTGGGAGATGAGTATTGGTTGATTGCACTTTCAGGTTTTTAAAAAGCAGCTCAGCAAAGTATGTTCACAGGCATTTTGAGTGTCTTACAGAAGATGAACATTCCTAAGCAACACACAAGAATCATTTGTACAACCCGCAGTGCCATGTCCTAACCTCGGTATCTGCAGGGGCAGTTGTGACAAGACAGATGAGTGACCAAAAATTTCCGTGAGCAGAGGAGATGTGAGTTAAGTCAGCTGCCAGATTTGAGCCACCTGTGAATCCCATCTGATCTACTGTGAAAAAAGCAAGTCTATCTGGCAGATCTGAGCCCCAGCACCAATTCCCAGAGCAGGAACTGTGTGCTCCCTTGAGGAACAGCCAGGGACACTGAGAAACAACAAATAATCAAAACAACAACACGCAGTTTTCTGACGTCTGATAAAATCTTTTTTTTAAACAGGTTATTCAGCCAATCCACATGACTATACCTTCTTAAATGTAGTATTTTATTATGTCTGTTCTCCAAATTTTATTTTCTCTACTGAAGGTGAGATTTGACTAAAATAAAAAAAAATAAAGCACCTGGCTGTGCATCTTTGGCAATAACATGGACATGCTTAAAGTGCTACGCTCCACGAAGATACCACCAATGGGCTCCCCACATGCAACAGAAACTATCAAGCTGTTGTCAGAAATGGTAACATTTTTCTCTCCCCTTTGAGGGTTATTACCTAGTTGCTGCTTTAATTCCTCTGTGAAAATGTGCTAAAAGAACATTTTAAATGTCATCCCCTTTCTACTGTTCGGTATTTCATTGACAACTGCTACAAAAGGCTTTCATTTCAGTTTGAGGAATATGTGTGAAAGTGTCATAAAAGTAATCTAAGAGATTTAGAGAGCTTGGCCATGTACAATCAAATAAACACAGAACTAAAAAGGATTTACTTTTGTATTTGGATACAAATGACTATTAATGCTTAGTAGTAGAGGTTTGGTACTTGATTTCAATAGTTAACACAATTTAAAATAAAATCAATTTACTACAGAACTCTGGTAAAAATCATTTGAGGTGAACATGATCAAAATGCCCATTTGATTGACTGCAAAAGATTAAGTGGGGCTTGAAGTCAGTACGAGCTCTCCTTCTCACAGGGACTGTCGGAGTGTTTCAGAAGCCTGGAGCCAGGGCCGGAACGACCCTCCCTGGCCTGGAGAGCAGCCACAGAAAGCTGCTGACACGGGCTCCGTGCTCCAGCAGATCCGGGACAGGAGCCACGCGGCCGGGCAAAAAAAAGCCCTGGTGCACGGGGGGAGCTGCTGCTCCCACTGCCCCGAGTGCAGGATCGAGAGCCCTCGGCTGCCGTGGGGGCGAGGGATGGCTCTGCAGAACCAGAGCCCTTTCCAGGTTGCTGCTGTCCAGAACCAGCAGGAGGCAGCTTAGAGATGCTTTGGCTGAAAGCACAGCCACCAGTTTAGGCTCTGCCTCGGCACTTCTCACCAGACTCCGCACCCAGGCACACAGAGCTCAGACAGAAGCTCTGACAAAGGTACAGCAGGGACATCAGTCAGTGTGAGGGCCTAAGGAACAGCTCCAAGGTCACAAGTGTGACCAAGGGTGCAGCCAATCCTGTCACCAGCCAGCAGCAGGGCAGAGCCCAGCCTTGCTCCAGCCAGCAGCAGGACCTCCCCATCCCCGCAATGAACTGTGCCTGGACAGAGCAGTACCAGATTAACAAGGGCTGCACAGCACCCGGAACACTGAACTCTGGGCACATGGTGTCTCTTGTTACACATTAATTCCACAATGCCTCTCCTCTGAGCCACCCCCTTAGTCCCCTCACTCTGTGGTCTCTGAGATGCCACCCCAGGAATACACTTCATGCCTTCAGCCACCCAGGGACTTAACTCCAGAAATGTGACAGCTGAAGCAAGAGCCAGTGACACCAGGAGAGACCCAGGTGGGCACAGGGGGCATGGTGCTCTAGAATAAGACGATGCAACCTCCCAGGTGCCACTTCCCATCTTCACCCCCTTGTTCTCACCTTCACAAGAGTTCCAAAAGCAGAGTGGCTATTCTATGGGGTTAAGAGCCAGACCTTGCAGGGGAACTGTGAAAAAACAACACACACTAATACAATCAGAGAATATTTTATTCAGAGGTTTGGTCTAAATAGTTGTTTCTTTGCTGGCAAAGACTTCTTGCCCCTTCAGGACTGTCTGGTACCAGACAGGGACTCACTGGGGTAGCAATTCTGAGAAAACCAAAACAAAAACCACAACCAAATGCTTGCAGCAGTGACAGTAAAGCAGTTTGAATTTTGTTTCCAAGGTTTTCCAATTAATCAGGAATCTCATTCCCTCACTTCACAGTCACATTTCTCACCTGGGAAGGAAGAAAAGCTGGGCAGTAGTTGCACTCACAGAGGCAGCAGCTGCTGCCCCATCAGCTGCTGAATGTCCTTCTTAAACAAGCTTTAATTCAGCTCCACCAAATAGAAACTGGTGAAGTTCAACACTATAGGGTAGGTGCAAGGCAACCTGCCCAGCTCATCATCTCTCTCCACCTCTCCTAGACACTTGCCAGTAGATCCCTCCCCTGCATCATTTTCAGTAAAGATAAGTAACTAACACAGTTGGGCACCCCAAAGAGAACTCCAGGAGAGCACACTGGGCCCACATTAGATGTTTTGGTCATAGAAAGTTAACAACACAATGGAGACAAATGCCATCCCCTTCAGAATCCTGATAAGCTGAAACCTACTGAAAAACCCACTCTGATGCAATGAGCTGAGCTCTTTTCCCCTCCAGAAGTCCAACGCTGCAGCTCTGGGCTCTAATGAGTTTGGATCCCTAGGCAGGGGTTTACCACAAAACAAAAATAAGCTGCAAACAAGCACAGCACCTTCCACCACTGCAGCTGCAGCCCAGAGACCTCTGGTTGTTCTGCCCAACAGTGTTCACATGTGCCCACAGGAACTGGCAGCACCTGGGTGGGCTGGATCCAGCAAGTTCCTTGTCTGCTGAAGCCAAAAAGCATGAGAGATGGGAACCATGACACTGAGAATTATATTTGAGGGTTTTATTAGTTGTTCTTCTGCAGAATCAAAATATTTAGCAAATTAGAGATTCCTCCAGACTGCTGATATTTCGTGTATTTAGAACTCGATCAATGTACAACATAATACTTGGAACTATCAAAAACAACCCCAAACCTGATTTGTAGTACTAGATGTTATTATTATGTAATTCTATAGCAGTGTGAAAAATGGAACTAATGCAGTGAGTATATTTGTTTTAAAGAAAGTGCTTGAAAGAAACCTCCTGCATCACACTGTGTATTATTTAAAACAAAAAGATAACTGACTTTCTAGCAGGGTGTTGTCTTAAATATCCTACAAGCCCGGGGGATTAAGAATACTAAGCCCCAGCTCTCTGCCTTCAGGTTCAAGAACCAACACAAGTTGTAGGTCCAGGTTGAGTTCACAGCTTACCTGCTTCAAGGGAACTTACACACCACTCAGCATTGGACACTCATGTCTGGCAGAAGTGTTGGATGCATGGGTAAAAAACAAAAACCAAGAGGACAAAACAAGATTCTCTCTTTCTGCATAGTGACAGTTTCTGAACCAGTGTTTTACTAAGTTACAGACTAACTTTCAACCAAAAAATAAAACTCCATTGCACTAAAGGTCAAATTTAACCAGGCAATCTGGACTGTGACACAGTCAAGTAATTCAGTACAAGCAGACAAGACACCATGAAAGCAGCTTCAAAGAACCAAAGCATCCTAGTTTCAGAACCAACTTAATATTCTTCTGTCCAACTCCAGTGCAACAATGAGGGGGAACCATTCCATCTCTACCTATGTACAATTCCAGTAGAGGCTGGGCAGGTCTCAACTCTCCGTGGCCAAGCTGGAAAAAGGAAACTTAGGAAAGGACACTTTAAAAATTTAATTTAAGAATGAAAGTTGGCCCTCAGTGGAAAGAGAAATGCTGGAGTGATGCACGCGGGTGGCTTGCTCAGTCTCTCTGCCTTGTATGCAAGAAGCTGGACTCCTTCCCGCTGAGAGCAAGTCACATTGGATGTGAAGGTGGCGGGGCTGGTCCTGCTCCTTTGCACGCCAAGAATCCGGGAATGTGTCTTCAGCTGGCTCCTGCACGGGCCATTAGAGCTTCCAAAGCGTTGTGTTGGTCGTTGTTATGTAATAGTAAGACCTCTTTAATGTCTTTTAGTTCAAAGCCCATTTCTTTAAATTGACTCATTAGTTGGAGAAGTTCTGTGATCTGAAAGACAGACAGCCCGTCATTTGCAAGAGAAAAGTGGATGGATCAGTGCTTGGTGAAGGTTTAGCACAGAGCCTGTCTTCAGCAACTGAACATGCCATGGTTGTGCATTCCTCCTCCCCAAGCACAGCCCGTTCCACCTCTGTTGGGAGAAAGTCTGCTCGCACCAGAGCCACCAGAACTCTGGGCACAGCAACCCACAGGGCCTCACCTTCAGTCCCCTCTGTTTGCCATCCTTCATTTCCAAAACTGTTTTCAATCAGGGCACCAAAGCTCAGTCTGTGGGGGTGTCTCTCACACAGAAGGATATTTATCAGCCTGGCCCAATGTGGGCTCCCAAAAATGCTGATTAATGGCACCCAGCTGCCCCATCCAGCAGCTCCTGCTGCACCTGGCTTTTTTTGAAGTTACCTGGACTTTGGGAACAGTGCAGTAGCCCTTGCTATCAATTGGCCTCTCAGATCTAGGGCAAACTTGGGGGATTAGCACAAACCCCACTGTGTACATACAGTATTTCCAACATCAACTGTGAATCCTCCCTGAACTTGGAAAAAATAAAGTGGCAAGAAGTGAGTTAGCTGATCACTTTTATAAACCCTCTGCCATTTACAGTGTGTCTGCTCCACTCCAGGGGAAAGAAAAATCCCAAACAAGCAAACAGGTTAGTAATGGGCAATCAGGAGATTAGCCATTTCCAATTTTGGGCCTGAGCCAGTAGCAAATGTGTTTCTCGAACTCTGTTACTTTCCATCCTCACACTGCTATTGCTCTGTTTACAAGATTATCACTTGTCCAAGAAAAGCAGGAAGGCATATCTATGTTTGAAGGGGTTGGGTTGCACCTCTAAAGACTTCATGCAATAACCTGGTGTGCAACAGGCTGGCAGATTTTAAGAGATCCCCCTCTGCCCTGGGTACCTGCTCCTGCTGCACCTTTGGTGCTAGTAAAGCAGCCAGGCAATGAACCAGACCCCAAACATGCATTTTCTAGCTTCTTCCAGAGCAAGCCCTAACCCAATTTGCTGAGCAGCCAGGCAGATGCACTCATACAAGGGAGAAAATTCATGGCCAGGGCAGGCTGGCAAGGTCTGAAAGACAATTTGCCGCTGCTGAAGTTAACTGTATCTGTACCAAGCACCTCGCCTGCAAAAGAACTCTGGGCATTCAAAACCTTATGACTGCAATAAGCAGGGTCTTTAAAAAATCCTGCCCCCATAAAAATGGATGTAAGTGAGACTAATAGAGCAACAAGATGAATCCTAATGCTTTAACCATTTTTAGCTTTATCAACACAAGGATGTCCTTTGGTAGTCAGTTTTGGAAACAAGGCAGCATTACCATGACAGCCAGAATTACATCAGCCAGAGCAACTGCTGCTGAAATTCCCTGTCATGGCACATTTTTCTATTCTTGCACACACTGCACACTCACCTTCTCTTCTGAACACTGGTGCATTTCCAAAGCTGCTTCAACAAGAAGTGGATCGAAGCCCTTCTCACAAAGCTGTCCATGTGCAAACAAGTAATCCAAAACCTGCGGGGAATGAAGAAAACAAACTGTGTTTGCAGAGAGGCACTCGCAGCAGGCAGCTGAATGTCACCTTTGTATATGCAGAGGGGCTGAGCATGACTCTACCCAGGGCTTCACCAGGGGCAGAGATGCAGTCCTTCCTAGCAGAGACACTCCTTACACAAGAGCTTGTGCAGCGAAAGCAGACAAACCCTCCTGTCCTGCTGTGCTCTCTGACCATCCCCTTCATTCTGGTCCAAGCAGCCTCAGATGTGTATCTTTAGCCTCTGATGGCAGAGTGGGAGTTTCATTGTGGTTTTTATACTACAAGCTTTAAAAATGAAACTGTAGGTCCAGCAGTCAGGATGTGTCTGCTTTGAGCTTCCTCTCAGATGGCCCAAGAGCTGACGCAATCTGAGAGCAGTCAGCCTTTGAAGATCAAGTCAGCACACTGGCTAGTGAGCTGCAAATCCCAGCTCATGCACACAGGAACTGCTGTCAAATTTCTTATCCTCAGCTTTGAGTAGAAGGGTCAGATAGGCAATGCTAGGTATCCAAAAGAACAGAGCCTGCAAGCAGAGCAGGATTTAAAGCTGCACTCCTAAGGGACCTTTTTTTCCATTTGGTATCACAGTTCACTCCAGTGCACAGCTTAAGCTGCTCTCCATGTGTAGGGAGAGGGCCAGCAGATCAGCCCCATGAACAGGAGCCCCTGGGACATGCTCTGTGCAGCACACAGCCTGCTGAGGGGGCCAGCACAGGAGGTTGGGCCATGCTCCCCCACTTTGACATGTTTGTTTCAAGCAGATCCAAGAGCCAGAGCCACACTCTGCCCAGCAGTGCTCTGTGCCGAGTGACCTGGTTTGACTGGAGGCAGTGCTTGAGCAGGAAGCAGCAGCACCAGGGTGCACACAACTCAGTCAGTGGGGCCTTGCAGGAGCCTTTCAAAGCTGCCTTAGGCCTGCAGGGGCCAATCTCTCCACAACGAGAGATGTCAGCAGTGTAAACCCTTGTGCTCAGAACAAGGGAAGTTGGCTGGATTTCTATCACATGGCTCTAAGCACGGCACAGAGCTGTGCTAAGCTTCCTTTGGATGTGTTTGTGGCTCCTGGGAAGACCCAGAACCTCTCCCAGTTTCACACAGAGCAAAGGCCCATCCTAAACTCAGCATGGCTCCAACCTAGCACCCACAGATGTGGCTGACTCCAGCAGCTCTTACCAGGAATAAGCACAAGATTTAGGCTGCAACGCCCTATTAGAGTAACAGTATTCCCCCACCCATTTTGCAAACCCAAGACTGCTTCCCAGCAGAACCAGCATCTGATCAAGCATTTCTTGGCACTGCATGAGCTCTTACCTGGTCTATGTTCTGTCCCTTCTTCTTCATAGCTTTCAGGACATTCTCAGGCGAGTATCCCATATTGACCACGGTCTCCACACAGTGCCTCTCACTGGGGGAGAGGCCCTGCTGCAGCTCAGCTGTGAGACTGCCTGGCCGCTTCGTGCAGCTGCTGTTATTGGGCACTTTAGACACAGCGAAGTTTTGGTGTGTTACCTAATGGGGAGAACCCAGAGGCTGAGGTGATGGCCATGTCCTGCATCCCTACATCCTGTTTCTGCCCAGTGCCAGAACCAGGATACCCCATGTAATTAATCCAAAAGGCTTTCTAGAGTGCCCTTGGGAACTAACACACTATGAGGATGAAACCAAGTAGCCCAATTCCCACCATACTCTTTTAACCCTCAAAGCAACAATCAACAACCCAGATTCTCCACAATGAACCACTCTTTGGTGTGACCAAAGCCTTTGAACACCCAAGCCCTGCAACAGTGAAGGCTGGGATACAGCCAAGCCCCACACCTCAGGGGAAGCACAGAGATTGCCTCCTTCACCTCAGGTTTACTCATCACCTGTGGTTTTCTGTACTCAAAGGAACACCACTTCTCAAGATTACCATAAACACCATCCAGCGCAAGCAAGCACACAGGTGTATTTGGAAACTTACCACAGGCATTTCTGTTTCCTGGTTGTCTGGGTGTACCTGCTGGACAACACACAAATAAAACAAGTATAAACATCATGCACTAGGGAGCAGAATTTGCCACAGCTGGGGGAGGAGGGTTTTACAGAAGATTCTACCACAGGATGGGAGACTTTAGGTCTGATCGGGCTTCTACATATGAGATGCTGACATAACATACTGTGGGCAGCTACAGAATCATCATCATCATAAGGATCATTTCTCCTCTCAGCACTCAACAAATGGATTATACTCCAAGAAGGATGTGTGTACCCCCACAATAATTTTAAGATTTTTTATTCTATCACTGTAACAGCTGCATGCTCACACAGACCCAGTTCAGCTCCTGACCAAGTCTACACTGCCTGAATACCAGTGATAATTTTTAAGTTGTTGCCTAAAGACTTCTCTTGACTTTTTGACTATGTGAAGGGGTAAGAGAAAAATACACCTCTTTTGTATTCCCAAAGCACTGAACGCCTTACACCACACAGGAATAACATGTCAGGCTGGCTCAAAAGAGCAGTTGTCTCACTCCCAGCACACCAGCAAGGCTGGGTCATGTCCCCTGCTGTGCACCTGCTCTGCTTCCACAGAACCGCCCCACCACTTGGTACAACCTTGCCCAAGTTAACAGCAGTGCAAAGTCAGGCCTTGGCCCCATCAAAGCTGCACATTTCAGTTCAACACATTCAGAACTCCTGAATTTTAAATGGAATTAGAACAGACTTCAAGAAATCACTGTGGACCAAGAACTGCAGTTTATAGTATTTCTTAATACTTATGCCAGCACAGGTTGCTTGAGAGTTGTCCATATCCTTCAGAAAGGCCTTCTTAGTGCCCAAACTGAACAACAAAAAACCCTTTATAAAAAATCAATTCTGAAAAGATTTATTAGGACTTTGACAAATTCCATTTGTTTGCAAAAAGATCCCAAACCACCACCAAGGAGGTTTTGTTCTGCATTCCTGACCATCTCCAGGATAACAATTTCTCTTCTACAAAACAAACCCTGAGACATCATATTCGTTCTGATGCACTGGTGTACCCAACCACCTCTTCTTATGGTGTGTTCTTCACATACATCCCCTCCCCAGGCACTTTTTTGAGGGCAAAAAGCACTGGAATATAGGATACACTGAAACAAAGGCCTAGAGTAGCCCTGAAATCAGATGGTTATCAGACTGCAAGATGATGCTTTGCTATTGATGCTGCAGTCAGGAAAACCAAACTGTTTGTGACACCAGAGATTCAAGAGTCTGGGAAAACCAACTCCTTCTACTCAATCTACTTGAGTTTAATTTCAGCCTACTGTCTTCATTAGTCATTTCTGCCTCTAACAAAGATGCAAAAATCAAACTACTGAGCGCCAAGAAAAAGTAAAAGTGAGGAGAGGGGACTACCACAGCCTCAGAGAAACCACAGATTTATTTCTGTCCCAAGATTCCTAGATCCAATTCACTGGTAAAGCAAAAAATCCCACGGTAACTGCGAATTCAAAGTTGCAATTTATAATCTTGTGAGGGAAAAAAAAAAAATCATATCACTGTGGAATACACTGGAACATAAGCCTTCTGCTCCCAGTCACAGAGAGGACTGCGATTTCTTTCTACTGTTGTCATACTCTGAGGATTTTTGTTACATTTAATTAAATTATTTTGTTGCATTTACTTAAACTTCTTGCATTTCAGCCATCATTTTCCAGTGAAATTATATTGAGGTAACATAAAACAAATATAATCTGAAGTCTTGCTATTTAAACAGAAAGAACTAAGTTCTATCAGCATAGTTATTTCTTGGTTCACTACTTTCAAAGCATAAATAGTTTCAAATTAATTAATTAAATAATTTTATTACTTCTCCTAGTAAGGCTACTTTTTTTCCCCCACTTTGCTTCTTCCCTTACAGCCTTGTCAGGAATACATTTTCCCTCTTGGTCTTTAAAAAATTTTAATTCAGCAGAGAGATTTGAATAGCTTGAGTGTAAATTTAGGCATCTTAATGCCAATCTATCTAGTTGTAAGTGATCTTTCATCCCCAAAGAAGAAATGTGTTCCATAACTGAGGTCATACAGCTCCTTCCCACACCTGTGACCTGCAGCAGTGAGCAGGTGCTCAGCACACTGCTGCTCCTGCCAAAGTTAACAGTGTTGAACTTGTTCCAGTCGTCAATCAACAGCTGGTCTGCTGTGCTCTGTCAGATGCACTAGGTCCCAGAATATTGTACTTCGCAATTATGAGTGCATTTACCTAACCCTGAAAAGAGGTGGGAGAACAGAAGGGGAGAAGCAGCATCATTTGTTTCAGAGGACATGGTTTCAAATGAAAACCTACAGCATGCCACTAAAACCACAGGATCACTGAAACACTGCTTATATTGGACAGAAGAAACTGCCCAGATCATTTTAGAACCAGCTAGAGTATTTGACTACTTCACTGTCTGACAGCTTTTGCTAGGCTTCATGAGTACTGGTGTCCAGATCTGAGGTTCCTTGTAAAAAAAGCCCACAAGCTTACTCTAATTTCGGCTCTTATTCACAAAGAGACAAAATCAACAGCCAGCGTAAAATTACTGTCCTCAAAGTAATTTTAGAACTTGCAACAAGACTGAGGAAATGAAGAGTCAATCTCCCATCTCAGAGCTGTATGGTGACCAACTGTAACATGAAAAATACAATATGATCTTCCAGACTGGTTTTGGTCTCCACGAAGCAGTGACTCCACCCTCCTTCACAAGGAAGGAGGGTGAACATAAGATTTCAAATCACTATAATTTCTTAACCTTTTAAAGATTAGATTTTTAAAGGATCTCATGAAGAAAATTGAAACAACAACCAGAAAAAGCTTACTTCACTGCAGGTCAACCACAAGCACTTTTTTTTCCCTGAATGGCACAGCACATCTGTTATTACTCTATTCCTTGAGAAGCCTGCATTTCCCAATATTTCCAGCAAATAAACACGGGAACCAAGGAAGAAAACTCGAAGAGATTAGATTCAAAGCCTAACATCACTTCAGAATCTGATATACCTCACCTCAGTAGGAAAAATTGCAGGACTGCACACAGAAGATGCCTTACATGCTTAGTACATGTACACTCAAAGGTGTGCAACTATCAACAGCAAATGAGAGCTGAAAAAACAATCACTGGAATTGGTCTAAAAATGTCAAATTTGGGGAAATTGCAGAGTAATAATCTGAGGTTCAGAACTACCAGCACAGAGAGCTGTTGGATTGATCAATTTGCCACGTAAATTAAAGAGGATCTACATTTCACTCCTAGTAAATGAAACAATAACCAAAGCAACAGGGCAATTTAGAGGCAAGAGTTGCCTCTGCACCTCCACCTCTCCCCAGCAACTCCAATTCTACACCACTCCATGTTTACCGTAGTCGGTGTGCTTTGAGATGATTCTTCTTCTGTACAAACAGTCGAAACAGCCAGGGAAGACAGCCTGGATGAAGAGGATAATGTCTCCCTGCCACTGTCCTCATTTAGAGTGGAAAGACCAAGCATATGGTGTCCATTCAGTTCACTGGCTTTGCTCTGAGCACAGGTCTGCAAAGAGCTGAGCAAAGTGCCGTTGCGGAGACAGGTAGTACTGTGGAAAGTGCTCGTGAGCTTTGATGATTTCTGATCACCCTCATCAGAGTCAAGCTTAGGAAATGACAGGGATTTGATATTGCTCACTGAAGTGATGGGGGAAAGGGACACTTTGGAAGACAAAGACATCTTTTCACAGTTTCCCAACTGTGGTAAAGTGATAAAGCCATTGGGTTTGTGAAGGGGTTTGAAGTCCAACGTGGCCCTTTCTATGGATGCCAGAACTTCCTCATCTTGCAACACAGACTCAGACCCTCCTTTAGGCAAAGTATTATCTAACAGCTGGGCAACAATCGGTCCAGTAGTACCAACATGAATTTCAAGGATATTTTTTAATTCCTCCTTATCATCAATAGTTTTTAATTCCAGTTTGTCAAATGGGTCTTCTTCACATTCAAAATCAGCTGGGTTGAAATCTGCCTTTGGACGAGGCGGACTGAGGACCTTTTGCTTCACAGAGCTGCTGTTGGCTGGGGTAGGAGTCAGAATATTATTGTGCTGCAGGCTAGCAAGGATGGGGTTAATAGGAGGAGGCATAGCTTCATGGCAAGGTCCCTCAGAGAACCCCATCTTGGTGCTGTCTTCTGGAGCAGCTTTTGAGTTTGCTAGAGCTTCTTCTGCCTTGTGTTCAGCTTCTCTCTGGGCAGCCTGAATTTTTTTGATGTCTTCAGCCCACTCAATTGTTTTCTTTTCCAGTGAGAAGTCATACTACATGGGGGTAGAGGAAAAAGGAGAGAAGGGGAAGTAGAAAAAAACAAAACAAAACATAAGTTACAGGGATCATAGCTGCTACTTCTAGCAGCAACATAAATCAACAGAAAGAGAATAAGAGCTAACTGAATTACCAGGGACAGGCAACATTCTTTCACAACGTGCAGAGTGACAAAGCTGGCAGAAACCAGAAGGACTTAATTTTGCCATTCACAGCAAAATCCGGCTGCAACCTGGACTAGAATATTGTATTTTGCCTCCTTCCTACGTTTAGTTTTGCTTTAGAACTACTCATCATCCCAAGAGCAGTTTCACAGCCCTCCCACCTTCTTCTCCCAAGAGAAGGGAGGTAGCAAGGGGAAGTCTAATGAGCTATGAGATGAACAATCACACCCTGATCTGGAGCCACTGAATTACCCCCGGTCCACAAGTTCTACAAGTCAGAGTAGTTTTGCATCCAAAGGTCAATACAGCATCACTCAGTTTCCCCTAAAAGATTCCTAAGGGACTTGATATTTGAGTGTTACATCCATTGGTTTAGGTGGTATTTGCATTCTCACTCCAGTGCAGTGCCTCACCAGCCAAAGGGGATATAGTGGCTACAGCAATGACAACACCGACAGGCAGCAGTAGATTTTGCTGTAGTTACTGATATGACAGGATCTCAAAGGCTTTTCCCATTTAACATCAGGTCCTTTAAGGCCAGATCAGCACAGGGAGGCATCTACTCATTACCAGTGTACTGACCACAGAGCGGCTTAGTTGTAAAGGGCAAAATTCTGAGGAGCCTAAATCTATCTTTAAACACATCCGCATATTTTTTTATACTAAAAAAATGGGTGGGAAGCTATATTTCCTGCACGTTTTTTTTTTAACAGCACTTGCTAGAGCTGTAAAAGAGTCAAATTGCACTGTGAGATGCACAGTCTACACTGTGCAGGGTGTTGCAGTCTGAACAGGCACACTACACTGGCTGAGCCCCAGCTTGGCAGTAAAATGGAGACACAGCACAGTCAAGTTAGCAACAGGACATCTGAGGCTTATTTCGGTCTCCCACACCAGCTTAAATGAGTGGAAATATGGGTACTAGGACAATCAGGGAATTGTTTAATGGTTATGAGGGAAAAGCCATCATGTAGGAAAACAGGGTAATATACAGGGCAGGGAGAAAACAAAAACGAGAAAAAAGCAGAACCACCTACAACAATTTGTCACACACAAAGTAAAAACAATCATCAGTTGGGACTGCTCAAGGAAAATAATGGATCCAAATGAGAAAATGTAATTCAATTAGACTTCCTGTATCACAACCTGCATTTGGAGATTAGATTTCCAACAGTTATGCTAAAGCAACTGATTTTTGCTACTAACAGTTTATTTTACAGAAGCATGCTCCTCAAGACAGGGAAGCCATGTGGGTACCAAGCTGTAAACTGTTTGCCCCACATCTTGAAAAGAATTCTCACTCAGAACTACCCAGAAGAACTACATAGAAAACAAGAACTGAAAATTATGCCATTGCCTGGGTGTATCAGTTCTTAGCATATTTGCTCTTAAAAATTATATTCAAATTTCATCACAGTAATATTAAAAACTAACTACTACACAAAATCACTGTGCTTCTTTGAGGCAGATAGACTAAAACAAATGGCCCAAAAAAACCCTAATAGCTTTTTAAGTCAATAAAAATCGGAAGCTTTTGGCATGACCTATCGTATTTTATTTTTCTATATAGCCTAACAGATCTTCTAGAAATATAAGACTGTCATGTGTGCAAACTGTGACAACTTGGAATGTACAGCACCTTATGCTGGGGCCAGGAGTGAGGAGAGAGAGAAGAAAGGCAAAATATCTTTTACCTGGGCTTCTCTGACAAGCTGAGAAGAATCAGGCAGGCAGAAACCAATGGGTAATCCAACTTTTGCTGGGGTTTTGAACTTGTCTCCTATCTTAAATGGGACATCATCAAGGTAACTGAAAGGCCCTGAAAACAGAAGCAGAAATTGTATTAAGAAAGAAAACTTCACAACTCACACGTTTCATGCTTACAATTCAGACTCACCTTGCTGTATCTGGGAGCTATTTTATCTCTGCTGCATCATCTATACCAGATAACAACACAAATGGAGTTTGAAGCTGTTTGGACCTCAGTGTCTCAGTTTCGATTAGGGAATTTGCTCAGAGTTTGTTTTATTCCTAAATTCTAGCCTGTAACTGCTTAAAAAAAGGCAAAACCCCTCAAAATGTCAATGCACCAGATTTTCACATCAATGCAACCAATATCTTAGTTTCATTTGTGACAACACTATTCCTACACACCTAGATGCTGAAGCTCTCCTAAACACTGCGTTCTATCTATATAAAAAGTTTCATCATTTTTTTTCATATTCTAAACAGGTTTTAAGATTACCCAGCTTTAGGACAACTGAGACAATCTACAATCCTGGTTTTGATGTGCAATTAGTAAGTAACATTTGTACGAAATTGGTCACAAAAGCAAAGCGATGAACCATAGCCATTCCACTTTAAATGAAAAACAGTGAAATACTAAGACTATTTGGCAAAGAAACCCTAATTTTTGAAACAAGGCACTCTAACTTTACCAGGCCCTATATTTGTCCTTTGTATCTAGGATGACACTTCTGCAAATTCACAAGGAAAAAACACTTAAGGAAAACACACCAACAGTTTGGCTGCTTGAAGGTGATTGAGCTCTGAGCTGCTGTGAAGAAGTATGAGAAAACCCAAAATACAAACTAAACAGCTTTTCCATTAACTGGAAGTGGTCTCTTGGATCACTGGTCTAAGATTTTGGAATTACAGGCAAGGTTTCTGGCACATGTAACAATCTGAGAAGTGCCTCTAGGCCTCACTTGTTACTTCTCCCAGAGCAACATAGATACAGAAAGACATTAGCGGCAATACCTAAGACGGTGCTCAGTGACCAAGGCCTTGCTCAGTGAACTGGGACTTGATGTTTTCATCTGACCCATTTTTATACTCAGATGGCTGTTTAAGTACTGTTTGTGTTCCCGCACTGTTGATTCATCTACAAGGCAGCAACAGACTCCCAGAGGCTGAGCAGCTTTCAAAAATAGGAACATCCTGTCAATTTGCAGTTACAGGCTGATGTGCTCTCATTACTTGAGCTCTCATACTATGCATACACTGGTTGGTCACAGAGTCCTGTGAGGACACTTTGAAACCATCAGGTTGAACAATCTACATCCCACCTGCACCTCCTGGAGGAACAAAATGCTCCAGGTAGAACACAATAGCATTTTCAGAGATCCTTATTAGGAATCACACATTCAAAACATTGCACAGCTCAGCATGCAGACAGCACCTCACTGGCCAACACTACCACTATTTGCAATACAGCATCCAAACTGTACTTGACCTGGCAATTTGAGAGCCAGATATGCCAATGCATTTGCTTATACAGAAGTAACAGCTGTGGTAGCCCCTGCACCCAGAGCGGTAAATCATGGCCAGGTCAGAGACAACCAGATCCATGCTGCTACCACATCCTGTTAAGTCCCACTGGCACAAGTCCTGCTCCAAGCCAGATGATCCAAGCGCAGCAACATTACCTCTCCACATGGATCTCCCAGCCCAAATTGCTCCGTGTGCAAATACTTCCTTATTAGACCTACGGACAATATGTAGTGGACACTTTCCCTTGAACACCTACACCTGAAGTGGATACCAGCCACAGAGGCTACAAGCACAAACTTTGGTGTTTACATACCAACATTGTTGTTTTGCACCGCAAATAAAAAAAACTAAACACACCTAGACTACCTATATTGACAGCTGCCACCTTAACCCCAGAGGCTTGACTAAGGAATAAGAACTTCCTAGTTTCTCCCCAGTAAAGTGATTTTTAAATAACAATTCCTGCTACAACCTCATTATGAATATAACTATGAGAAAAAGTCCATAAACACATATTTAAAACACATCAAATGGTTTAGGGCATTTGATGGCAAAAAATCTGAGGCAAAACACTTATGCACATAGCATTCAGTTTGTTCCAGCCCAATCAGAACAGTATTAGCTTGATGAAGCTAAAATTTTATCCAGAGAGCCAAGAAATCTTTTCTTTTTGTAAACAGATCACACTGAACACACTGAGGAGTAAAGGGTGCAAATTGTTTTAAACAGAACATTCTAAAGCAGTAAAAAAAACCTGCATAAATAAGGTATTAGGAAAGACATTGTTACAACAGTCACATGTTCAAGTGAGACAATTTTTTACCAAACTGTTGTTTAATAAGGCTGTTAGCCACTTCATCCTTGTATCAGATAAAAGTATACTGAGTAATTTCTGAGAATAGACCTGGCAAAAGTGTACTAGCCAGCCTAGTCTCTGGCACTGTGCTTTGTATTACATTCCTGGCACAACATACTACACGAGTAAAATTTCTCTCCACTTCAGTGTAACTCATAGAAGTGTCCTTCAGTCTGGCAGCAAAATGGGAACACTTCAGAAAAAAAAAAAACAAACAAAACCAAAACAGTTATGAGTTATGAATGGGGAACAGTTTTGAAACCATGTGGAACTTAGTTGCTGTGATCACATGAGCCACACGTAATTCTCAGAAATCAAGAGTTAGAAACTTTGAAATTGTATAGTGACAGCAATAATACAACAGAAATATTGAAGCATAACACTTGGCATAACCCACACAGGAAAAGGGGTTCCTTTCTCTCCACTCCTACCTTGTATTCCCATCTTCATCTCCATTTGACCACAGTCCTGAGCAACCTGCTCTAGAGGTGACCCTGCCTGAGTAGGAGGTTTCTGACAATCTGGAGATGTCCCTGCCAGTCTCAGCCATTCTGTGATTCAGTGACAGCCCTCTGACCTCTAAAAAGCAACTCAACAACAATCACAAGAGATATATCAACTATATTGACCAATTTCTGCCTGAAATCAGCCTGCCAGAGACACAGAGCTGAAGGCAGCCATTGGGATGGATGCTCTAAACCAAAACTCACTTAGTGAGATTACTCTTAACAGCCCTGGAGAAGACTGAAACAACTGCCCTGCTGAACTCTTAAGACATAGTTAAGACAATGAAATTTCTCCACTACTCCTCAGAACAGTACTCTGACAGTGTGATTAGGAACAGAGGGTACACAAGTTAGCCAGGCAGCTCACAGCACCATTTGTTTGGACTTTGTTACGTTGAAGCCAGGAGCATGTTCCACCTCACCATTTTGTTCTGGGAAATATTTAAGACATGTTGAATTCTAGCTCTGAGGAGTGCCTTTGCTAGTCTGGTTAGGCGAGGAGAGAAGTAAAAACAGATGACAGACAAGCAGATCAGAGTGTTCATAAAGACCATTTAACAGACACAGGAGCAACTTCTGAAGAGCTGGCAGCTATTAAATGAAGAAAACAGTCATCTTGCAGCAGAGTCACTGAACCACAGCAAAGGAGGAGACCATCTAAAAAGGAAGTTTTGATAGGCTATTTTTATTAATCTTTAACTATGTATTTAAGTGAGACATTTCTTATTTTGTACTTCAACTTTACACTTCCAAGACTGAATAAAAAGATCCAGGAAAAATGGAACTCCCCAGGACCCTTTTATTGGAAAAATTATCCTGAAAGAATAAGGCTGAATTTCTAAAAGCAGAAGTTTTGATAGTCTGAAAAGTCATGATTACTGATTTGAGGAAGCCACATAACACACAACGAACTGAATGTTCCACAGTAATATTAATTACACTCAAATTACACCCCATTTTCAAAAAGAGAAGGACATTACAGGCAAATAATTTTTATGATACCCATCACCTGCATGACTTTATACATCTCATATGTAGGTGACAGAAAAATAGAACCTCTTCTTCACTTGCCTTCTGAACCAGATTTAGTCCAATTTAGGAGACAAATTCATGGCTGAGCAAAAATGAAGCACAATTCAATGTTATATTAAAAGCTGCACTTTCAATTCAACTTCTCATGCGACTTCCATAGGAAGATGCTACAGATTTAGTGTCCACTTCAGCAAACACCAGAGCAGTTCAACTTCGATTTTGAAGGAGAATTCGTTGGGGAAGGAGAATGTGTTATTCTGCCATGAAGGAAGAGGGAACAGCCAGAGACTTATCTCCAGTTTAATCAGAGAACAGGCAAACACAGCATCAGCAAGCAACTATGCAAGAAGGAAGCCAAGGAACTTCATTCCTAACAAAAAACTACTCAGAGGCTAAACAGATTAGTCTCTATGGACTGCCTAGGCTAGGACATTAGTCAGCAGCAATAGCAGGATTCATCCTGTTGAAAAGACAAGGATGACAAATTTCACTTACCATGAGAATCGGATCCCACCTTCTTAGAAGCCATTTAGAACCTGAAAAACATTTTAGAACAGCTTGAACAACGTTGTATACATAGCACAAAGTCTATGTAGTTCCAGTCTTATCTCTAGGTTATGGAACACAATGCAGACACCTGATGTGCCTGTTCCCAAGACAGATAAGCAAACGTATTTTTTAGCCTCAAAACCAGCTGAGCAGACAAAAAACAGCCCAGGGTCTGCCAAGTGAAATAGCACAAAAAACAAGGAAAAAAAAAGCCCCAACCAAAAAACCAAAACAGCAAACAGCCAAGACACAACCAGGGTAATCAGGAAGACAAAGAGTTACAGATCACAGCACTCAGAGGCCAGTCTGTCCCAGCTCCATGAAGCACACCCTGCCTCCCCTGGCATTAAGAATAGCTCTTCCTACTGGAAATACCACACTGATCCTCTTCAGCTTAATCCCTGCTGCTCTAAAAAGGAATACTACCACACTGGGTATGCAGCCAGTTAGCCAGCATGGCACTTGTCTGGACACACTGGGCAAGGGATAAAACAGGTATACAGTGCATGGTACCATGAGGAAGATATTTTGAATACACATAAGAAACCAGTAATAATAGGCCTCATCTACTGCCCACAACATTTAGCAACAACTTTTAAAATTTGGATGCAAATCCTACATGGCCAAGATGTTAAACACAGAAGTGCCTAGCCAGTTTTTAACCAGAGACTAGGCCTGCCTTATAAAAAGAGTTGTTCAAGATGGAATTAGCTGTCAGCTAAAACCCTGCTCCAGGATGCTTATGGTACACTCAATAACATGGGTTTTTTGCTAGATTAGAAGTACATCACAAGGTCTATCTCAAGACACCACAGCATAATTCCTTGAGTAACTGAATTTATTTGTAAGTGCTCCTTGTGACATTATGCATGACAAAATCTCAGAGCTGCCCTTTGTCTCTGAAGTCCTCCAGCTCACAGACTGAAATGCCCAACAGCTGCTCTTCAAAACCATGGAGACCTCTGGTACATCCCCACAGACAGCAGAGAACAACAACACGGGGCAGACCTAACATTCACACCCACCATTCCTCAGTCAAAGACTCGGGCTCACTGTTCCCATTGCAGATTCCAACTGCAAATGTTACATATTAAAGGAAGGTGAGGATTACACAGACAGCTTAGCTATTTCCTCCTTGCTGCTGCTGACAGGACTGGGGACAAGAAGAGCCAGTTTTGAGTACTCTAGGAAATTCCTTCCTGCAGTGCAAAGATCTCTTTCAACATGATGTTGAAATCAACAGGTGAACCAGCCCTGGCTAACGGGAATCCAACACAAAGCTAAAGACAAAGCTGTGCGAATATCACCTGGGTGCAACCAGACTTTGTGAAACACGGTCAGCAGATGCTGGGCCATGGGGAAGTGAGTCATGCTGGGCAAGTCCAGGTGCACACTGAAATAACAGCTGTGTGTCATCCTGCTTGGTGTTTGTCAGGTTCTTTTCAGAACTCACCAACCTCTCTCAGCAGCGCAATTACATCTGGAACTACTCCACTAAGCCAGAAAACTGGTTCTGGCACCTGGTTCTCAGAAGCAAACAAACATTAAGGCTTCAAAGATGGAAAGAAAAGGAGCTGAAACAGTGCCAAGCCTGCCATCCGAGGAAGGATGTCAAGGGCAAAGCCATCAGTCTACCCAGCAGAGCTGCATGTCAACCACTGGAGCTGAACGAGCCTTACTGGTCCCAGTCCCCAGACTGCAGACAACAGCACATGAAATAGCTCACTTTCAGACCCAGGTCTCACTGCCAGACAAGCTGCTGTGTCGCTAGTTCCTCTATGTGAGAGTAGCAGTTAAGACAACAACTAGATTTGTTGTAATTGAAAAATCCAGATGACATGTAAAATCATACAGCTTTCACATCCTCACCTGTCCTCTCTTTGTCACTGCATGCAATCACTGCCCACTATCCACTGAGCTTGAGACAAAGTCTCTACGCACTTCCTTTAATTTCTCTTAGTTCTTCTATAGTTATTACCTCAGACTGAAAAGCAAGTACTACTTTTTAATAGGATTTACAAAACTTATGATTAGAGGAAGTAACCTCCTCACTTAGCCCCCATATCGAGTTAAGTTGGCATTCTCAAGGCAGCACAAGTTACAGCTTACTTACAAGTTACAGGTTACTGCTCCAGGGATGTGAGTGTCAAGGCACAGATCCCAACAAGCCAAAAGTGCACATCCAACTTAAAAGGAGTTTTGCAGTAGGCTATCACTCTGGAGCTGCATAGAGTCTCAGTGTCAAAATACCCCACATAAGCAATATGTATCTTGCTTCTGATGCCAATTCTGTAGTAAAATCCTGATGCTGACCTAGTGTCTGCATTAACTCCAAGGTGCAGTGGAAAAGTAATTCCTCTGCCACATACAACACCTTATTTAACTACAGAATTAGCTAAGGCACATCAGCAGCAAGCTAGTCATCAAATGGATCATTTCCAGAGCCAGTTACTTTAGATTCGGGTATCATTATATCACACAGGCTCTTGCTGATGCATTCTTGAGTGTGCACTTACTAAGCCACCATTACTTCAGAAGGCACTTGTCAGCAAACAAAACTGTTAAGCACCATACACAGTAACACGAGAACAGGCTGCCAGCCAAATTTCATCACCCCTTCCCAATGAAGGTTTAATTAAAACAGTGTCTTGTGCCTAATCAGATTTGACAGGCTATTCAGGGACCACTGTTACAAGCATGTTGCTGTTGCTCTGTCCTTCTGGCTGGGAAAACAGTATTTGAATCCAGTTAGGTAGTTAGTCATGTTGTTATTATGATTCTGGGCATTACCTGAACATTAATTACACTGTGCATGAAAGCTCTGCTTACTTTTGTTACCAGTCATTTTGAAATTTAATTTGAACTTTGGACTGCTTCCAAAGCTTTATTCCGGACCAGATGAGGGACAAGTACAGCCCTACTACTGTTCCCTTTGATCTCCAGACTCCAGAAAAAGATGCTGAAGGGCATCGGTGGTAATAGCACATGGTGGCACAGGTTTTGCACATTGTAAATTGACAAAGGACATATAAACTTCTTCAACACCTTTCCCGCTCCAGAGGAACCAGGTACTTGCATAGTATTTACAGGGTGTTCTTACCACCTCCTACAAGCTCTCTTCTATAAATGCAACCTCCCTGGCCTCAGTCCCTCATTCTTGGTTCTGGCCAACTCTCCACAGAGAAGGTCAGGACTACAAGGACCTAAGAGTTATAAGGAACTGAAGCAACCTGATGTGAACTCTTCCCATCTGTATCATTTTTCACTTGGTAACACTGAGGCAGCAGGTCAGCATTCTTAAAACCAGCCAGTCAGAGGAACACAGCATACCAGAGCCCAGAATGAGGGCAGAGAACCACATAGTGATCATGATGGGGGCAGGAAAACAAGGACAACAACAAACAACAACAAAGAGATGCTAAAACAGAAGTGGCAAGGCAAAACTGGTGACAGGAACAACTGGCACAGAGACGTGACAAGCTGGAACAGCTTGAAGACAGAGAGGTGACCACGGCAATTCACTGGACATGTCATCCCTTAAACCTCAATGACATTTAGCTGTGTGCCAGACAAGGAGAACACAGAAATGCATGACTTGGTGCAAGAAAGCAATGCCAAAGGGAGAGTCTCATCAAGAGAATAGAACAAAAAAATTATGAAGAGTGACTCATGGAGACCTTCTGGGGAATTGGGGTTTTATTGGTATTATTTCAGTGTTTCTTCTACTTCCCTTCAAGTTTATATCTTCATTCATTTTCTCCTGAAGGAGTTCTGACTACACAACTTGGAAGTATCCTACTACTAAGGACACCTGTAATTGCTTTATTTATGATGACTCAAACCAATTTAACTATTTGGACTCTTGCTGCTATATTCCTGAGTCTGGGGTGCAAACATGATTCCAGACCATGTGAATTCCCTGAAGTAACTCCCACCTAAAATTCAGCAAAATGAAAAATAAGTAACTTACAGGTGACAGGAAACAAAAATGCCTCAAGTTATCAACCATAATCAAATCAACACATGTATGATTTTCAGAGAAAGAGACCTGATCTTGCAATTTCCATTTTACCTGCTAATATACATTGTGTAGTCTACACACTACTAAGGATGTACCATTCAGTTTGAAAACTACGAAAACAAAAGGCTGAAAAAGTAATTTTTTTCCTGCCTATATTACATTCATGAGCTACTACTGATTTTACAGAAAAGAGAAAAAGTGAAAATCACTTTGATTCAAGTGATTGATTTCTAATGGTCACAGGTGTTCAAAATTTAGACAGTGTTTGCAGTTTTCACTGTAGCTACTTGTTTCAGTGCAAGTGAAGGGCTATAACCAACATCAGGATTCTGTATATAGCCTCAAACAGCAAAAATAGAAGCCAACAGTGTCTGTTGCTAAGACAAAACAAAAGTTTCTCATGTCAAAGCTTCCCATCTACTACTTCTGGAGTGTTCAATAACTGCTACACAGCTCAGATCTCTTACAAACTCTCTCAGCAAAAGGCTGATCAGTTCATTACAGTACAAAACAGATTCCGTGCTCATTTAGTGCAGTATCCAAATAGATGACATCATCCCAAAACTTGAAGCAACTGCTTCTGCTTTGTACCTCTAAGAGTTCTGCAAACAAGAGCACATGGAGATACTCCCTTTGCAATAAAGCACAATGATGGTGAGCCACCAGTAACAGCTCTTTGGATAAAACTGTAAAACTACCTCTGACATGTTGCAACTACATGCCCACAAAACCTCCCCCCCAAAAAAAACCCACCCCAAACCAAAAAAAAAAAAAATCAAAAACCAAAGCCAAAAAAACCCCAAAACCCCCAAACCACACATGAAAGGAAAAAAGTCCCATCTCTTTCACTAGTCCTAACAGAAAAGTAAGTTCTAACTTTATCTACAGTAATTCCTCTTAAGTGCTACCACAATCCAGAAGATAAGGTAAATTAAGGTTCTTGGTCAATTTTGAGATTGACAAGAACGAACCAAACCCCCCTTGAAGGCAACACTCTTACAGAGTTGCTATCCAGTTTTCAAGGGACATCAGCTAAAACAAATCTAATGATGTCTTCATTTTATGGGATACGAATACAAGTGGTCATCTTACACTGAACCATTCAGAGTAGGGCTTACACTGACAACAAGGGGCTGAGGGAGGAAAGTGTGACATACACTGCTGCATACATATCCCATGGATCAACAGTCCAGTCAGCTGTGACGAGAGATCTATAACATCAGACTAATGCAGTTTGTTATTACTAGTGTGATGATTGAGGGACAGAGGTACAGGGACAAATCAAATGGCACTTTCTAAAGCATTTTTCAAATACATGAGTAGGAAGGACAGGGAGAAAAGACACTGATGAGCACGACTGCATGCAAAGCACATTAGTGCTTTACAAGACAACACTAACGATGGTCACAACATTGGGACTTCTCATGGGGATGTTTGACTGCATCTTCCTAGCAGTGATAAGCATCAGGAGACATTGATTCTTCAAACTGTGCCATTGCTTAACATGACATAGTGGGCCATTAGCCTTCTGCTTCAGGACCTCTCTGCTGGTGGCTTCCACATGCTCTCGGAGAGGCATAACATCTCTGTCATTCCATATGGATTCACAGCACTAACATCAGACACCTGCAGTTCGAGTTATCCTCATGTCATATCCC
The DNA here is from genome assembly GCA_013399225.1 of Rhipidura dahli. Lineage (NCBI taxonomy): Eukaryota > Metazoa > Chordata > Aves > Passeriformes > Rhipiduridae > Rhipidura > Rhipidura dahli. Next base: position 134,221 of record VXAC01005205.1, on the reverse strand, counting down.
ACTTCGTTCATTAAAGGCACTGCACTTGTTACAAGTGCATACTGTTTGGCTGGTTAAGGATTTGAGGTTCATAACTGATAACAGAAAGCTCTATTCCCCCTTTAAGGTCCTGACTGTGTATTTGAAACAAGGTAATCTGCCGTACACTTCACCCAGAAATCAGGGACAACTCTACAATGGCTGTGGAAATGAAGTACACTAACATACCAATTTTTTTAGTCACTCGGTGACTTAGCAGCCATACAGGTTTCCAGTGTAGTTGCAATTTATACACCACAAAAACCTCCAGAAATACAAGTTCCACGGGCAACAGCACAAGGAAACAGAAAAGTACTTACAGGCAGCCCTGTGGTCAAAGCAGATCAATGCAAGCTTTTCCTTTGGCCAGCACTGACATGCCAAACTACAGCATGGAAGATGCACCTATTCTAAATTCACATTTAACTGTGGAAGCAATTGGATGACCTTTTTAAAAAGGACTCTTTACAGAAAACTCAGTCCAGTAGCAGGAGAAAACCATCTGCAACAAACATCTAAGGCTAGACTCACTTCCAAACTCTGGAAACTTGGGGAGAGTGCAGGTTCTGTCAGCTTCAAGAGCAGATGAAGATTTTAGAGTGCAGTTTAGTGATTTTTTACTCAAGTTATTTAAAGATCATGTAAACAGAACAGCTCAGAGAAAAACAGATGTGTTTGCATCTTTTACTTCAAGGTCAGCTTCACTAATTTTCAAACTACAATACCACTGAAAACAAAGGAATGGTAAACTAGAAATAGAGCACTAACTTCCCCTCCTTGAAGGAAAAAAGAAGGAAGACAAATTTGAGAGATAAATCATAGCAAAAAATATAAATGTCCCATGCAATCCCCACATTATAGGAAAAGAGTAAAAAAGATGACCCAGGACTCATACTAGCAATGAGGACTGGTATAATAATCTCAATGCAGTAATGAAACAAGTCCCAAATTTGATGAGCAGAGTAACTGTTTTTAACTGCTATTTTTCTATATCTACAGGTTGGATAGCAAATACGTACTAGTTTTGAGAGTTTGAAATAGTCAGATGGTAAACATTTGGTAACTATCAACAAATTTAGCTATTTCATCTTAATTACCATAAGATTTCATACTACCACAAAAGAGTCATATTTTTCTAAGTAATCTTAGCACTAGCTGGAGCCAGGCATGTGCATTAACTTTCTTCGTTAATCACAGCACTTCAGAAGAAAGCTAATACTTCAACACAACCCTTCTTGAGTGAGAGAGACTGCTAATTGCTAGTTTCAACAACAAAATAGCCCACTTACTCTGTTCTTTTGGTAATGATGCATAAAAAAGCAGAGGAATCTCCTGCACATTTAGAATGTATGCCTGGAACCCAGAATATCATAAACTAATTTAAATGCTGCTCTATTTGTTGCAATGGTACTTCAGTATGTAACAAGCTGATTCTGAAGTACTTGAGTATTATTAATACTTCAGACATATTATGAATAAGAGCTAGACAGACACTCTCAAAATGTTGCCAGCACAACAGAGTAAAACAGCTTTTAATCCATTAATCACAACATACCCTTTTAAATTCAAAAATAATGGCATCTGAGCAATTTCAAGCTTTTTGTTCTTATGCTCTTTAACCAAGAAATTAACAGGTAGCTGATCTGGTATTACTTAGAAACAAGTTCAGCTCTGTTGACCATACCAGGACCTACTCCCAATACCAACACAAAAATTCAAACTTTTTGTGCAGAAAGCAATTTGTATTCATTCATTTTCAATATTTATTTATTTACCAAAACTTAATGCATTTAATACATTACAACAATTAAATGACTATGTAAAAAATCCATTTCAAAGAAAGCCATAAAATCTTTTCCCTGCTAAAGCTTGAAAGAGAAATGATAGCATTTGTTTATAATTATAGTTTTGGTTATAAACTGTGAAATAGTAACACTTACAGAATTACTTTAACGAAGCATACAAAGAAACCTATCAAGATATCAAGTTGGACAAAGTTTTTAAATGGAAAAATAAAATCTGCCAGCAGGTCAAACATCACTTGCTATTCCATGTACTGGATGTCAGCCAAAATATGCACCTCTGGCACTGTAAAAGAATAATGAGAACACTATTATGCTACTACAGATGCATTAATTTTTCCTTTTATACTTGGGTCACATGCACTACCCACTCTCACCACACACTTAATATTTTCCTTGCAAAATTCAGTGTGATACTGATAGAAAAAATAACCTGTTACATTAACTATGCCACCTCCAAGCAACCCTGCCTGCCCTGCAGCAAGCAGGCTGAAACCTTGATATTCAGTGTGGGAGCCCAAGCAGTTTCAATACACATCAGGCCAACAAAAGCCTTCTCCCACTCCTGAGAGGATCTCTCCCATCATGCAGTTAAAACTGCTGAACTATTACTATCACCTGATGTCCCCTTTTCACACTTAAACATCTCATTTTTCTCAACTAAAAGAGCCACATTCTAAGAATATAAATTCCTTGCAAACTCACTTGATTCAATCATGGAATGTTTTGGGTTGGAAGGGACAGACCTTCAACAATCATATAGTCCACACACACTGTCAAAGTCAAGGGTATCTTTTTTGACCAGGTTACTCAAAGCCCCATCCAGCCTGGCCTGGACCACCTCCAGGGATGATTTATCCACAACCTCCCAGGACAACCTATTCAGGTCCTCACCACCCTCATTTCTTCCTTATATTCAGTCTCAATCTTCCCTCTTTTCAGTTTCATCTTTCAGTGTTGCCTTTTTCCAGGAAACATCTCAATTCACCATAAATTAATCTTTCTCCAAATATACATACACTTTGAGATACATGGAAGGAAAAGTCCTGACCACTTCATACTCCTGAAGAAGCTTGGAGCTGATAACAGGATACCTGGAAAAGTGTGGTCTCCAAAACACTCTTTTGTGAAGTGACAACATAAACCCATACCATCTTAAATCTCATTGATTCTCAAAACATACCTCATGGGGCTTGGTTTGCCCTTGCCTTGACAGTGCTAATGTAAGAAAACTGAACTACATCTCAGGTGCCACAGGTATGACATTCTTCACAACCTTATTTGACTTTTTCTGGGGTTTTTGTATTTTCTTCAACACATCAACATGTCACTGGTACAGTCTCAGCTTCCAATACCATTTCATTTTGTCCTTAATTCATTTGTCGCTCCTATTTAGCAACAGGCATCTGTCTTCATCCAACACATCTTATCAAGACAAGAAAATAAGCATAGACAGAAGTACACATCCGAAAAAATGAGGTTTTGCAGCACTGAAGAATGAAACTCAAAGACCAGGAAAAAACAAACCCTTACCACTCTTCAAGGTGAACACTCACTTCAGCTATTGTCTTATGTTCACTGAGCTGAGGCCTCATCAGGGACATACTGCTTACCTGACCAACTCAACACAACAAAGGAGTCAAACTGACATTAAAAAAAATGTATTGAGCAAATGAAAAGATGGTCCCATTGCAGTAATGCCTAAGAACCAATCTTGTATCACCTCCAGGCATAGCACCAGTCAATCCTGCTTTCAAGTTTTCTCACTTAGTCTAAACAGGACTGAATGACTGCATTAAAAAGATGATCTAGATGGGAAATACCATGGGTAGGCAACACCAAATTAAATTTCACAACAAGAAGTCATGTTTTAAGATGAAAAAAATTTCACTTGTTTTAATTAACATGAAACTGGTGCATAACAGAGCATTAAAAGCAGGAAACTCATTTAAAGTGAATAGCAACTTCTAAATTATTTCTTGCATTGGCTTGTTAACTTTAGAAGAGGTTGGAACTGCTATAAAGATGATGCCCTTTAAAAACACACAGTAACAGAAGCATCATTACCAGCTATCAAAAAAATAAGTGCCCTGTATATGAAAACAGCAGCAGACACTTGAACAGCTCAGCAAACTGGAGGTACCCACACTGAGTATACTTCTGAAACTGAATTAATTTGGAACACAGGAAGGTAAGTTGCCTTAAGCAAGCTTGTCTAGCATATAAAAGTAAGAACTTATCCTTGAGCAGTGAAGTGAAACTGGAATTGCCCTCAGCTTTAGTGGATCTATTACAAAACAAGACTATGATAAGTAAATTAGCTGCTTGCTGTGTTTTATACTAGAAAACTTCATTGGCCCACACTACCTGAGGGCAGCATGCTCAGTCCTGAGCAGAAACATTTTCCTTGCAATCTCTTCATTTTGGTGTTCTCAAATAGCAAATTCCCCTCTATTAGGGGCTGCTCAAATGGAAATACGGTTAGGCCTGTAATCCAGCAATAGATGGAAAAGTTCAGGAATGGAAGCCCCAAGGAAGAGGGAAAAAACAGAGAGAAAGAGACTGTACACACATTAAACAAGGTTTATTCACATGTACACCTGCTGCAGCTGAGGTTAGTAGCAATGAAGATACACAAACATGCAGACAATCCTCTCCCTCTGAGAAGGAAAGCACAGCAACTACTCAATTCTTGAGAAGTAACTTCCAAGAATGCTCCAGCTGCTACACTCACCTTCACATACTGCTCCAGAAAGTCTTTCTGTACCACAGGTGTCATTCCTCCCCTCCTGCGACATTCACACAAGATGCTCAGTAGATCCCTAAGCACCATAAAATAGTATCCTCATCCACCTACCATAATTCCTACGGTATCCAATTAAAATGAATTAAAATTTAAGATTTAAATTTCCTCACTTTAACTGAAAGGGTGTGCTTTCTCTCTGTGTAAGACAACAAGTCTGCCCTCGCAGCACTGCAATCCTACACAATGTTTGGGCAGGTAAGTTTAAGGAATAGTGTAAAAGTCTGCACTTGGAGAATGAACTTTCTATCACAAATGCACAGAACAAAATCCACAGACTTGCAAGGTAGTAGGAGTGACACACAGACAATTACAAGCCTCCCAACAGTAAGGGCATATGGATACTGAACTTTTGGTGCTCAAGTAGAATGGAAAACAGAAAAGAAACCAAAGACATGGAAAGACGCTGCTTTCAGATGAAATCTAGAAACCTACAGGATATTTTTAATGCCAGGAATTACACACTTCTCATTATTTTCTTTCCCCTGAGGGGAAAGTAGTTTTGCTGAAATTCCCCTATACCCTCAGCACTGCCTGTATCTTATATGAGACTCCAGAACACCTGTCAAGGTACTTAACCAGCAGTGAAACTGTCCCTCTTTTGCAGGTATGAGGAATAAGACACAAAGCTGAAGCAGTTTGCCCACAGTCATCCAGGTCAACCAACAGCAAAGTCAGAACAAAACCTGTGTTTCCCAGTTCCCAAACCCACAGCTACCCAGGAATCTCAAGTTTGAAACAGTATTTATTTCCTACCAAGTTACTTCTATTCAGTCTTTTTCATCTTACTATATCTTTTTCTCTTTTTTTCATCTTACTATACCTACCCCAAGGATGCACTTCTGGATCTGAATATGAAATTTGTTGTAGTCCAAACTTTATTTCTAAGTTAATACTTCAAATATTTAAGTCTGTTATTTTGTTATATACTATATACCCTGTCTCACTTAGTGGTATAAACTCTTTCCCGTACATCAGGAAGTTCTTCAGCAGATACAGGAATGAATGCAAGCCCCAGAACACTTAAAGCAATGAATCACTAAACAGAAATGGCTCATTTTATGTGCAAAAAAGAAACCTTCAGAAATGCATTAGCTTAATTTTCTCAGGATATTTTGACAGATCTTACTCAGCTTCAGCAATCTAGCCTTACTTTATTTTATAACTAGACCACAATAGGTTGCTGGATGAAGTTGCCCCATGGCCACCCAAGGGTCATCCCACAGATTCTCCTCTCCAAACATTTAAGGCTGGCAAGAACACAGGACTGCTGACAGCACAGAGATCTCTCTCAGCGGACCATCGTAATAACCATGACAAGGCAGCAAGATGACTTTTGTTTACAAGAAGCAAAGTGGCAAGGCTGTGGGCTGACCATTCCTCCTCTGAGCAATCAGATTTTCTCCTGTAACCTGAGAATCAGGCACAGCCTGCTCCTCTCATAAACCCACGTCTTATTCAACCCAGTTTACTTTAGGAAATGAATCCAGTGCTGCCTAATGACAGAACACGAGTACCACACTTAGATTCCTGCAGGAACATCAGATTACACAAGAAACTTGCCTTGAATGAAGATTGGCATAAATTGGCTACACAGCTTCTCTCCCAGCTTGAAGGGAAAGTGAGAAAACCTTTTACATTGCTCGGTAGAACCAATTTCTCCAAAGTAACGTCACTGTTGCAATGCAGATGCGTAGGAAAACCACATGAAAGTAGAAAAGCAGCAAGCTGAGAGTTTAATGGCTTTTTTGGGGGGTTTTTGTATGTTACTTCGCAAAATGAGCTAGATGGCATAAAGTAATTGGTTCTCTGGCTGGCCACCCCCTAAGGGGGTTTGGGCCAACATCTAGCACGTACACTTGCAAGTGTTTTTCTAACTGAAGTAATAACAATTTGGAAAAAACAAGTGCAGGTGCAAATACTGATAAACACCGGTAACTTTGTTTTTCTTAGCATGCATGGGAAAGACAGAGCTCTCAAAAAATACTACAGTGCTGAAGAATTTCACTACTAAAGCTCTGTCATCATCAACAGAGTACAGCCAGATCCCCTGTACTAAACATGGTTACGTATCAAGTGTTCATGTCCAATACTGTAACACATACAGCACATCCCCTTCAGAACAGTACAATAACTGTGTATGCAATATGGGAGCTCAGTATGAACAGGGTGACATTACCATGTCAAAAAACAGCCATCACAGTCATTTTGCCAACCAAATGTGTTCCCAGAGTCCACCGCCAGCTCCAAAACCAGCTCAGACCACCTCGCCATTCAAGCCAAAATCAACTTCTCCACCTTTGTCTTCCTCCATTTATCTTTCATATTATAATTGTGGATTCTGTAAGCTGCATTTATTGAGGCTTTTTCAGTTGAAGACCTTCATATAGATGAGATCACAGATGATAACAGTATTACTTTTACATTCTATACTTGAATACAGCTCTCCCTTTGCATACAAACTCAGAAATATTCAACAGTGTTAGCTAAAAGCAACAAACTTTCTACTGTCATTTCTCACATTTTCTTTGCAAAAGAGACATCCTATTACTAAGCACTGGAATTCAGTGATCTAAGACTGCATAAGACTTCCATGTAAGTAAACATAAATATGTATTAGGCACCCTCCCAAAAGCAAGAATGAAGCCTCTAACTACAGGTACTTGTTTTCCCCCTCTCCTTAATAAAGAATATAAAGGTATTTTCTAGAAACACTTTTTTTGTATATTGTTACAGCAAGCAAAATGAGACTCAATAATCCTTCAGATATCTTCTACCAAGAAGTCAAACAGACTGGCAACAAACTGCCTGTGGTGACATAATACCTAATTAACAGATTAAGAACACATTCTTTTCTCAGAGGTTATGCAGCATAAAGCTTTTCTGCCTTTTTTCACCAAACACAGTTTTATTCCAGATGATTAATGGTGATTTTATTCAAGAGTCCCTTCCCTCCTACATGTGCCTCCTATATTTCTATGTCAAATTATTACACACTACTATGCAATGACACCACAGGATGGTATGAGTCATTAGGGTGGAACCCAGTGTGGCTTTGCTGTATCACAAAAGGAAACATTTAAAGTTTTAACAAGAACGTCCCAGACTTTTAACAAACTAGGAATCTAGTTTTATTTTAGCGCTCAGAATTGATGAGGTGTATCAAATTGAACACATAAGCACTTCCCTGTGTCTAAATTAGGCACGGGGCTAAAACATGACACAGCACAACTGGTAACAGGCATCCTTTGAAACACACCTTCCCAAAACCAGAGAATAAATACCACGAGTTATTTCAGTCATGGCTTCCTCTCCGACTAGTACAGAGATGTCAAATGGTGCAAACACAAACATATACATAAGGAAGGGGCTTAAATATAAAATCGTTCACATAATCTAGTAGACAGTTACCAAAAATGCTGAGCTCAAGCAACACAGATCAAACAAGAGCTCACAACTCTTTACTACCAGCAGCTAAGTACATTAAGTGTACTCATATGTTGCAGATCGTCCTCCAGATGAAGAACTGAGTACATATTGGATAGGACTCACCTTCTTCTGATTTAAAATGTTATTCTCATGGAAGAGTTTCTGACATAAAATGCAGCTGAGAAAATACAAGCTCAGTCAGAAACTGTAATACTACAAATGCAACATGGTATTTTGAACCAATCTGCTTTCCTTCTAGAAGGGAAGATTTAAGCCTAAATTAGAGCAATGATATTATGTTCCCCTATCGATGTAATTCTGTGCTTCAAGTACACTGCAAGATTAAAGGATTCTGGAAAGACCTTGGAGCTTTCAGAATTTAAAAAAACCAAACCAAGTCTGGACATACAATCTGTCCTTTAAAAGTTTCCCATCCACAGGAAAGACAGCATTTCTTAACATTTAAGAAAAAAGCCTTTGCATTCAAGGACGTGGAATATACCTCATGATTTGAGAGAGGGAAAGCTCCCAGTGCTTAGGTTGATGGAGACCTCAGTACAAGACTACACTGACTGCAAAAGGTCATTAGGGACACAGAACACGAGCTTATTCAAACCAAGTCAGAGGGTCAAAGCATTAAGCAATGCACTTGCATACCAGAGAGGATTACCCACCTAAGTAGTTAACACACAAAAACTGAGCTCAGGCTTGTATCGATCAACTGCACTAATCCCAAGGGTCGATTGCAGAGTGGTATGTGCTGCAAGATCAATAGCCTTGCTTTCCCAGTTATCAGAGTAAGCATACACAACGCAGGGAAGAGAAACCAACCTTTGATGCATCCTAGAAGACCTACTTTTTCAAGCAAGAAAACTATTTATAAATTGTAAACAACCCTTCTTTGCCTTTCCTTCATAGAACTGTTTTCACAAACAGCTTCAGAGCTTTCCAATTATGACTCCACTAGACCTTCCTTATGCTGACATTGATCTGAATTGCACTGATCAATTTTAAAAGCATAATCACGCCTTTAGGTAGAGATCTTTGTAAAATGACAGCTGAAACTCTGGAATTCATGATTGAAGAGACTGGGAGTGATTATGCTAGAAACAAAACACCAGAGAAGGTTGGACAGAAATTCTACGTAACAAGGAAAACTAAATTTCTCACAGACCAATTTACCAAAATATTCAAGCCAGTATCAACTGCAAAATACGGGAACAGAGTGCTGTTAAAAACTCATTATAGAGAGATTGGACATGGACAACTATTATCTATTAAACAAATTACCAATCCCTAGAGTTTGTGAAAGCAACATGAAATCATAAACTTACACAAAAAGGAGGATGAGTGATACCTTCAGTGTCATTACAGCACTTCTGCCACCAGCACCAGCCAAAACGGCTCCGGCTGTCACAGTGTGACAGATGAGCCCGGATTGGTCCAGAAACCTGACTCCATTCTGTCAGTTACAGGTTTTTGTCTCGAGGGCAACAAAGCATCATGTGAATAATGGAGATGGAGGTCTTCCACGTGTTTTTGATGATTTTTCACCACTACGATTTTTCTATCCATCAGCATAAACTATACAGTAGGTCTCCAAGCTGACCAGCATACTATTTGAATATTCTGAAAATTTAAGTTCTCTTCATTAAAGCCAAACTAACACTTATTGATTCATATATCTTAGATCTGAGAGTTTCTTAGTTCTCCCTTTAAAGTTTCGTATCCCTTTGTTTAAGCTCATTTGAATGGCACAGTGTCTGACTTTAGCAGCAGCAACTTCTTCCCTGACTCCTTTGTTTCACAGGGCATGCACAGGAAAAAAAAAAAACAAACAAAAGGAGATATCAAATGTGCAGGCCAAGTACAGGTGGTGAGGCAAGGAAAGGACCATCACTCTCAGTTTTGTTGCAGAGACTAAACCTGCAAACTTGCAAAAGCTGTTTAAAAATCATATACTTTCTTGTCTCCCTGCCCTTAGAATTAAGGTTTTTGCCTAAAAGCTTTAAGCCACCCAGTGGCAACGATGATCCTAAGAACCACCGGCACTTCTCAATTGCAGCTCTGTGTGTACAGGAAACTGAAGTCATTAAGAGCAGTTCTGCGTGGTGCTGTAACCCAACACCACCCCGCACACGCCTCAAAACACTCTGTGTGCGCTGCTACAGGGAGCACCTCAGCCCACCCTACTTACTGCCTGTACAGGGCTGCTGCGCAGCTACTTAGATTTTCCTGTGGAGAAAACGGAAGGAGGAGGCCAAAACAGTTTTTCCCTTCTCTTGCCTGAAAAATGCCAGGAAACCAGGAGTGCCTGACCAGGGGCAGAAAGTCCCATGCTCCAAGGCTAATAAGGGAAGGTGAGGAAGAGGTCTGACTAACTGCCCCAATTCCTCTTTTTTCCTTAACACCCTGGATCACAGCTGGAGTAGGAGTAAGATACCCCTGACCAAGCTCCCAGAAAAGCCTCCTAGTCCCATAACTGGCAGTGGGATGCAGCAAGCCTTCCATCAGCACAGCCACTGAAGATGCATCATCACACACAACCCAGTTGCCCCTTACGTTTGGCAACACTCACTCGCCAAAGCGAGTCATTTAGGAATATCAACCTCGAAGTTTAAATCCAATGCAAATACATTTTACTGGGTCCGGGATGGCAGCTACATTAGTTCCACAGCCAAGTGTCAGAGTCCACCTGCCTATCTCCACTCTAATGAGACAGCACCAGTGTCGTAACATTTCTGTATGACTAGGGGTTTTTTTTCCCACTTGTTTGGAATGTTTAATGACATGGGGAATAAAAACAGTTGATAGGCTGGCTACTTATTTCCATCTATTATCATTTCCTCTACAAATTAAAAAAAAAATAAACAACAAAGCAAACCTAACTTTCTCTTTGGTAGGATAAATTTTGAGCTATCAAAACACAGGAACACAGCCCTTGAATTATACTAAAATAAATAAATAAATAAATGCACTGAATGTCTTACTTCTGGCAAGCACTCGGCTAAAGGGAACACAAAGCATAATCAGAAAGTTAGGAACAACTAAACTGAAGTATTCTTACGCCAATGTATACATCCATGGGATGTCTGCATTTCCACTAACTGGAAAAGACCCAGAAATAGATGATAAGCATTAACACAGAAGTTGAGGGCTACAACCCTCGAAATAAAGATGACTAGATCTTTAGCCTACAAGGAGATGCAGCCAAAGAGAGAATAGTCTGTGATTTAACACAACTCTAAAGTCGCAAGTGGCATAGGGCAGATGAGCACCGTAATTTTCACAGCACAAGAGGCAAAAATTAACAAGTTACCTGAAGGCAGACTGGACACACACCACACCCCCAAAGAAAATCAGATGTTTTGGTTCTTACTGCGGGGAAGCACTTCCGAACATCACGGACACCAACGGCTTATTCGGATTTCAACAACCACCGGGCAAACTCATCGGGGGTTACTAAGCAGAAAGACATTCTCTTGACTCCGGCAGTCCCGGAAACTGCTGGAAAGCAGGAGCCTGGGGGACAGAAACGTCACCCCCGCCTTGCTCCGCCGGTCCAGCCCAGGGGAGAGTACGGGCACCTCCGAGCGCTTGTACCGATCGGAAGCGGAGGGTCCCTGTTCCCGAAGAAGAAGAAGGGGCAAGATACGTCCCCGGCTGCCCCCGCTCGGTACCTGCGGCCCCCGCGGTCCCCCCCTGTACCTGTGGCGCCCCAGCCCCGCTGCCCCACTCAGCACTTTCGTTCCTCCAGTCCCGCCCGGTACCTGCGGCCCCCGGCCCCGCTGTTCTGCCGCCCCGCGGTCACCGCCCGCCGTTCCTACGGGCCCCGATCGGCGCCGGCGGACCCGGGCGACGCCATCTTGTCTGGGCCCCGCCGGCGGGATGGCGTCACTCCGCGACGTCACCAGCGCCCGCCGGGCCAATCGGGAGCGGTGGGCGGTGATGTCATCGCAGCGGGGAGGGGGCGGGGCGAAGGCGGAGCCACGCCTCTTTCCCTGGGGGGTGGGGCTGGGCCGGCAGTGTCCGTGTCGCGTCCGCGTCCCTGTTCCTGTCGCTGTCCCCTGCTCTTGCCAGCCGCTCACCCTGTCCCTATCCCATTCCTTCCCCGTTCCATCCCCTTACCAGCCGCTGTCCCCGTTGCGTCCCTCACCCTGCCCTCGATCCATCTCTGTCCCAGCCCCTGTCCCTGTCCCTGCCCTTGTCCCTGCCCGTGCCTATTCCATCCCCACCCCTGTCCTGT
>VXAC01005205.1:77951-118753 GCA_013399225.1 Rhipidura dahli | reverse complement strand
GGTGGGAGGAGGGGAGAAGCGCTGATTGCCGCGGCGGGGCGGACCTGCCGGTGCCCGGGAGGAAGGGGGTGACCCTGTCGGGCGGTTGCGAAAGGAAGGTGTCCTGGGGGTCCGGGGTCCTGGGGAGGGGCAGCCACGGTCCCAGTGTCAGACAGGGAGGAGGAGTCCCCGGTCTCGCTGTCACCCGAGGAGGGGCAGTCTCCAGTCCCAGGGTCGCCCGGAGAGGAGGAGCCCCTAAGTCCAGGGTCACCGGGGAGGAGGAGCCCCTGGTCCCAGGGTCAGTACCCCCTTTTTCCCCGCGCCCCGGGGCTCGCGGTGCCCCGTTGGGTTCGGCCGTTCGCCCGTCACTCCCGCGTAGCGATGATGGCTGGATGGCTCTGGCCCGGTCGGAGGAGGCCGAGCGCCGCGGTCGGTATCGGGGAGCCACCTGGGTGTCACCCCCACGCCTGCCAAGCTGAGGGCGAGGGCTGTCGGACCTGCCCGTCTGCCGTTCCAAGCGCTCCGCTTTTTGTCGTGAGCGTTTGGTGTTCCAACGGTGGCGAACCGCCGTGGACTGTCGTTATATCATCACCGTGTTACTCCTTTGGCAGATACTTATGTTTAATTTCACGCTGCCAAAGGCTCTATCAACATTCCTGAGTTAATTTCCATGCACGGTGTTCCATGGGTGATTTGGAGGGCTTCAGGGTTTTGCGGGGAATATCGTTGAATTTGGAAGGGTAGTGTCTTGAAGTTTGTTGTAGTTGTTTTATCCAGTTTCCAACTTTATTTTCCACAGTATGGATGGGATCACTCGGTTCACAAAAGGAAAAGGCTCCCGCCAGTGAAAAGGTCTCTGGTGTACTACGTGAAAGGGAGAGAGGTCCGGATGCAGAATGAGTCCAGCTACCACCGCTTGTTGCACGGATACGCAGCCCAGCAGCTCCCCAGCCTCCTGAAGGAGAGGGAATTTCACCTCGGAACGCTCAATAAAGTGTTTGCCTCCCAGTGGCTGAACCACCGACAAGTGGTGTGTGGGACAAAATGCAACACGGTAAGCTCTCGATGTTTCCCTTTCCTCTGTTAATTATTCCACCTTCACCCTCAAATGATGCTTATCATAACCAAGGTGTGTGGACGGCCAGGGAGAACATTAGGAATTAGGAGTGGAGTCAAAATCGCGCATAATTAACTTTGAATGAAAGCAGCGCTTAAGGATGATTTGTTCTCGTCTGGAGATGTGTCACTATAAGCCCCAGAGAGATACTAAACGCAGCACTGAGCGATTTACACCTGTTTGCGGGATGAAGAACAACAGTGGGGTTGTATCTTTCCTTTTGTCCTGCAGATGAGAAGCTAATGGACAGATATTAGCACTTCTAATGGTGGGTGTCAGTGTTTGGCAGAACTTGCTGCTAAGGTTCCTTTTTTCTGTTATGCTTAATCTTACGAAGTTTGGTTTTACATATGGTTCTGTGCTGATGGCTTTTAAAAGTTGTTATATAACTGTGGTTAAACTCTAGATATTTGTCAGTGCAGCCAAAAATATTTTAAGCTTTAAAAAATTAATTTCAGATCTTCAGTGTTACCCTCTGCTTGTTGACTTCATAATTCTTCACTCTAAACTGTTTCCGGTGTTCAAATAGCTTCTCTTGTTTATATATTTTTACATGCTTTTACAAAAACTAAAAACTCCTCAGGTTCTTGATGTGCTTTGAAACATTTCAGGGGAATGTTAAAATGTTGTTCTGTGGGATAAGTAAATAGAGGAGATCATATTTTGTGCATAATATTCTTCCCACCAGAATTAGTATCTCAAGTTAGTTGGTTGAGGTTGCAATTTCATGCATGAAGCTATGATTGAATTAGTGCAAAATCCCAAATTGGTCCTTTGCGGGTTAGTTGGTGCCGCAGAAAGAAATCGAGGGTTACAAGAAATGATTGCATAGATGAAGCAGCTCTTAAATCTCAGAGTGTATCAGTGGCTGTGATTGCTTTTTTGCCTCAAGATCTTTCTGCGCCAAAGCCGCACTCAGTGGTCTGACCAGGAAGGGACAGTGGGCTGGTTTTTTCCCATTTCAGATGTTCTGTTATTATTCACAGTTGCACAGGGGAAGGCTTTCATGCAGTAGCTCTTAAGAAGCAGGGCCTAACTGTATAAACAAAGCAATCTTGTAAGAGCAATAAGCCCAAAATAGAATCTCTCTGCCTACTTTCTCCACACATGTTCATCTCCTCAGCCAGTCAGCAGCCAGCACTGGTTGTGGAGCTGCTTACAGGAGACAAACTCCTGCTGAAACACAAGCTCCCAAAAATCTTGCTTACTCTAGCAGGATGACTGCGTGTTTTATAAAGCTGCGACGATTTTGCTGTGTTCTGTAACTTTTGTAGCTCCAGCATATCTGCAGCGAAGATAAATAGGCAAGTGGGTTGTTAACGCAACCTTGCAGAAAATTGTTTGGGACCAAACAATCATGGAGCTGAAGAGGGATTCATCAGTATTGTTGTTCCCTCTGCACATGCTGCAACCAAGTGTGTTCTTCCACAGCCGGACTTAATGTTAGAGATGGACCTCGTCTGTCATTGAGCAAAATAGACTGATTGCAAAAGAAGTCCCTGCAGCCTTGTGGAAGATCATATATGAATTATGAATACTGTAATAGCTGTAGCTTGTTTGGTTTGTGTTCACATTTGAACAAGCATTAAACTCTACACTCTAATTATGAGATTTTTCCCTCTTATCTCTTGAGTGAGTGACCTGTTAAAGAAAAATTCATTGGCTGATTCTCATGCTGAAGTTGTAGCATTTCAAGTTGGGAGTATGTCAATTGCACCTTGATTGATTTCAGCAAGGTTTGCTGCATTGGAGTTGCACTTAATTAAAGTTAACACAAAAGAAAAGAATAAACTATAAGCAGGTATTTTAATCAGAGCCTGACTGTGGCACTGCATGCTTTTAGCATTTAATTTATAAATTGCCCTTCGCTGTGCAGTGCCAGGAGGATTCACTATTCTTAATGACAAAACAAAAATACACTCTTGTCATAGAGGAGGTGGTTTGGGTTTAGTCATTTGGCAGTACTAGTTACTATAAAAACAGGGAAGAGAATATGGAGCTCTCTGTCAATTACTCTTTTTTGGTGAAGATTATAATTAGTTTAATTATGTGAAGTAACTTTCTATGCTTAAAACTATGCCAGGGTGTGAAATAACTTTATTCTTCTCCAGTGGATTGTGGTGCTCATAGTTGGGCAGCTGTAAATCAAGTATTTCAGATATTTGTGTTTTGTAAAGGTGCATGGTTCTTCTGGTAGATTTAGAATTACGAGAACTATTACAAGCATTTAGGCACCTAAAATTTCAAATAGAATCACCCAGACTCTTCACCTGGGCCAGGATTCCTGTTTACAAGGATCTCCTAGACCTTGCATGCAATGGGCTTCTTAATGTTTTTACAATTCAAATTAATGCGTGGGGAACTTCTGAGGGGTGCAGATGTGTCTAGGCTGTGTTCTGACAGAACACATTCTATTCTATTCTATTCAGTTCTATTGCCAGAGACTGATACCATGAAGATATATAGAAGATACTGTCTGTCTCAGAAGAAGATACGGTCTGTAATCTGCAGTCTTCTGTTCAGGCTTCATAGTGAAACTCATGAGACATAGGTAGGAGGCAGGCTTATGGCAGACAAAAACACGGAACACAAGGTTCCTGTGTTTTTTGGGTTTTTTTTCCTCCTTACTATTTCAGGAAATTATGAAGAATAAAGTAGTGTATATAAAGAAGGTTCAGTCATAATTTTTCAGTCTCTTCTGCTCTGTTAGTTACGTGTACTTGTTCAGAATATAATCTTTTCGTTAATTTTAAAGTTAAGGATTAAAAAATATAAAAGCTGTAAATCACTTTCTGAATACAAGAAGCTAATTAGTTTCTAGTTGCTTGAGAATATAATTGCCTGGAATCTAGTTTGGGGATTTTTTTCTTTTTCCAGGCAGGCATTGTAGATTTGTTTTTAAAAACTTCCTTTCTGAATGCTCGCTCGTGATTTCTCAGGCAGGTTTTCCAAGGCATGCTTGGGTTAATTTCTAAATTTTGGCTGAAATCTTTTTTTTCTCTTCAGCAGATTCCTGTGCTGCCTTGGCTGCCCTGCTGTAAATCACCACCTCTCATTTCCTATTAGAGCCTTTACACTTGTACAAGAGATCCTGTGTCTGTGCATCTCATACAATTACAGCCCAGTCTTGTAGTTCTGGGGTTGTGGTGAGAGTACAGGAGTCAGTTCCTCCTCCATCTGTGAATATGAACTGTCTATGGGGAAAATTATTTCTCCTTGCTTTGCAAGTTAATGAGTGTTCTGGCTTTGCACATGTGAGGAAGCATCGAGATGACAGCAGGTAGGGAATGAGAAGTCATTCTCCTCCAGTTTGTAGCTTTACTCAAAGTCCAGTGAAGAGTGACCAAAACTTGGTGTAAATAAACCTCTGATGCCTATAGCTGGTATCTTCATTCACATTTCTTTCAGTGGCTTGTGAGCAAATAGCCAGGTGTTCTTTCTTGTCTCAAAAGTATTTGCTTTTCCGTCAAGTGCTTGTGATACTCACGTCTGTCTGGTTGTTTCTGTGCCAGGTATGGTGTGAGTTGTAGGGATGCCCTTTAGCAGACAAAGTCTGTCACTTCTCCATCCTTTGCCATCTGTCAGCATGTGTTAACTGTCTTCCAGCCCCCTGAATTTAAACATGGAGGGCAAAATGCAAATAAAAAATGATAAATATGATTTTGGCACTGCACAAATTCAATAACATGAAAGTCTGTATTAGCTGGTAGTGCTTAAGAGTTTCACAGAAAGGTAGAGTGCCTGATTGCATGGTTTTGTCTCTGGAATTGTGAATTCAAAGTCAACCAACTTGCTGGCTGCTTTTACCTCTCCTCACTTCTTAGGTGGTTTCTTTATATTGTGGATTGTTTCGCTTTGGACCCTTTCAAGAAGGATGTGTAAGGCCATTACGCACTTGAGTTGCCTCTACTGCATACCCTGTGAGTAAGTTTTGTGCTAAGATTAGTGCATGTTTGTGTGGCTGATGTAGTTGCCATTCCCTATGGTGCTTGAAAAGTCATGGCAGTCAGATGAAGTCCCAGGTGACTAGAAAAGGGAAGCCATTGTACCTATCTTGAGAAATGATAGAAAGAAGGACTCCAGGAACTACTGGCCTGTGAGCCTCCCCTCTGTGCCTGGGAAGATCATGAACAGATCCTCCTAGAAACTCTGCTAAGGCACATGGAGGACAGGGAGGTGAATGGAGGTAGCCAGCACAGCTTCACCAAGGGTAAGTCCTACCTGACAAACCAGAGGCCTTCTGTGATGCAGTGACTGCAGGAGTGGACAAGGAAGGGGTTTACAGACGTCCTTTATCTGGACTTTTGTAAAGCCTTTGACACAGTCCCCCCACAATATCCTTCTCTTCAGTTGGAGGGAGATGGATTTGAGGGATGGACTGTTGGGTGGTGAGGCACTGGTTGGATAATTACATTGGGAGAGTAGTGCTCTATATCTCAGAGTCCCAGTGGACATCAGTGACAAGAGGAGTCCTTCACGGATCCATTCTGGGACCAGTGTTCTTTAATATCTTCATTAATGGCACAGACAGAGGGATCAAGTGCACCCTCAGCAGGTTTGATGACAACACCGGAAGGGTGGGATGCTGTCCAGAGGGACCTGGACAAGCTCGAGGAGTGGGTCCATGGGAGGATCATAAAGTTCAAGGTCATGTGCAAGGTGCTGCACCAGGGTTAGGGTAACCCCTGGTATCATCACAGGCTGGGGATGAACAGACTGAGACCAGCCCTGCCCAGAAGGACTTGGGAGTGCTGTGGGTGAGAGGCTGGACATGCCCCGGCCATGGCACTCCCAGCCCAGAGAGCCAAACGTGTCCTGGGCTGCAGCCAGAGCCCCGTGGGCAGCAGGGGAGGGAGGGGATTCTGCCCCTCTGCTCTGCTCTGCTGAGACCCACCTGGAGCACTGCATCCAGCTCTGAGGTCCCTGATTGGGAAAGACAGGGACCTGCTGGAGCCAGTCCAGAGGGGAGGCTACCAAGATGGTTGGGGGGCTGGAGCATGTCCTCCAAGAAAAGGCTGAGAGAGTTTTGGTTGTTCAGTCTGGAGGAGAGAAGGCTCTGAGAGACCTTATCATGTCCTTCCAGTACCTAAAGGGGACTTAAAAAAAGATGGGGACAGATGAATTGAACAAGGCTTGTAGTGACTTGAAAAGATGTAATAGTTTTCAGTTAAAAGAGGGCAGAGTCATATGATACAAGGAAGACTCTTATTCTTTACCATTAGGGTAGTGACACACTGGTATGGGTTGACCACAGAGCTGCTGCGTGCTCAATTCATGGAAACATGAAACAACAGGTTTCTGAGCAACCTGGTCTAGCTGATGTCCCTGCTCACTGCTGGGCACTTGGACAAGACAACCTTTAAAGGTTCCTTGAAACCCAAACCATTCTATGCTTCTTTATTTTGATCTTCAGCAGAAAGCAGACATATGATGCCAGTTTGATTGTTTAAAGTGACCATGTTTCTTTGGGGCTTGGCATATATTTGTAAATCTGTATTGTTACAGAACAAAGAACCTGATGCAAAGTGTTTTATGAACAGAAAGGAGAGATATTTATGATCTGAATAAAAGTCAAGGCTAAGAACTTGGAAAAATCAGTCAGTGCTACTCAGGTGTGACCAGCAGTAGTATTGATGCAACAAAACAATAATTGTCTTCTTGTGTTGTTTTGTTAGCAAGAAACATTTGAAGGAGAACAAGTAATAATTTTCCAACTTGGCTGAGGGTGAGATCTTTTTGTGACCAGCCTCAGCTGGTCTGGAGTTGTGCTATTGCAGAAGTGGATGTTGTCACCTGCTCATTTTGGCTAGCATCGATGTGCGCATTACAAGGGAGTCAGCTGGATTGGCTTGCTGCTTTGTGTGCAGACAGGTTTTCTTGTAGGGTTAGTTTCACCAAGGCCGAGATACTACCTAGCTGACCCTGCAGCTACTTGAGCACTGGTTGCTGTCACAAGGGTGTTAAGACTGTTTGGGTGGATGGTGAGGAGGAGGCATGTGGATTCTCAAAGACAGGCTTAAGCCAATTGTGAAACTTGAACGTGATTGATTTTATCTTAGTGACTATTTTTAGTAGGGCAGTGTATTTGTGTTGGGTTTCTTTCAAAAGTTATTACGAATGACAGGAATGTGCCCGTGATTTCTGAGAGCACTGTGTGAAGAGCTGGTGCACAGAGCATGTTGTGAGCTCTTGCATAAAAATGAGCAGTCTCTTTCGTGCCTGTTATTTGTGCTTTTAAATCTCCATCCATCCTGCTTGTGTAATAAAAACAGGATGGCACCCTTTATTTTTGTTCTTGTTCTTTGTTTTTGTATGATTTATACAGTCAACTAAAAGATAGGGTAGGCTGCCTGTTCATCTGCTGTTTTTTGTACAGGAACAACAGCTGGAGACACAGGAGTCTACGCTGCCTTCAAATGGCATTTCATAGACTTCTTTTCTAATCTTGCTGCTTATGTTTTCAGTTGAAGATGGGGAGGGAATTTATCTCTAATGGATTGTTAGCTTTCTAGGTGTTTTTTCCCCCTAAACTATTGCCCCCTGAAAGGCAGGTCAAAAAATGAAAAAACACGGCAAACCGTTCTGCTCTCAGTATGGCATATAAGAGTATAATGGGGTTTGCAGTTCATACTCATCCTTGGATACTCTGTTCTCTGTCACAGTCTTTACTTATGGCAAGCTGATTAATGAACTTCTCTAATCAATGAAGCAAGGTAGTTTCTTGATTAACTTGATCATAAGCAGGTTGGACAGCCAAGAGGACAGCCATATAGTAATTGCAGGGAAGCCATTTGCCAAAATAACTTCTCACTACTTCTGCAAGGCAAAAGAAAAATAAGCATACAACTATCAATCTCTGTAAATGTGCAAAGATCATGAAAGTTCTTGGCTGTGTCAACTATAGTACCTAACCATGCTTGTCTGCCTTGATCCTTGAGTAATAGCGCTGTTGCCAGCTGTCCATCTAAATTGCTTTTTAAAAAGGGAAGATGGATTTCTCTCTTCTGTGTCATGCAGCCTGTTTCCTTGGTGTAGAGGAGGGTTGTCTGCCAGAGAGCAGATAGCTGAGCCTACTGTGTTTCTCACAGATGAAATGAGGTCTTTGCAGTTCTGTCAGATGGCCAAAGCAATCCAGATTTGGTAAATCCTGGATGTTATTTGGCATACTAAAGACATGTTTTACTAGAAGGAAGAATCGAACTTTTTGCAAAGCTTAAAATCAAGAGCCAAATATGTGCAGATCATTGTTTGGAGGCTGGTGGGGTTTTTTTATGTCCAGTGAAAACATTGTGGGCTGATTTTTGGTTTCTATATAGTGAGTAGCTGGGAAAAAAGTTCTTATTCCTGTTTGAGATAACAGAGGAGATTACTCTAGGTTCAGTTATCAGGACTTTGTCAGGACTCTATGTCCACACTGCTTTGAAGGTGTTTGCAGAAGTACTTATTTCAACAGTAGAAAATATTTAGTATTTTATTTACTTTGGTGTCTTTAAAACTCTTGAAATGGTATTGAAATTTTCTGTACTCTTAGCTGTGTGCTTCTCTTGTTTCTTAACATTTCTCCGTTTTTTGCTTTAAAAGTATGTAGCGACTGTTTGGCTCATCTTGCCTTCTGTGTGCTGGATTTACAGGGATGATTTCTGGGCAGTTAGAGGTGTAGCTTTCAAGTGTGAGCTATTGGCTTCATGTGATGCCTCAGGTGATGCAAGAATCTCAGTGTGTACAGGCAGTGGTTGCTTATTTTACTCTAGGGAGGTGGTGGTTGTTTTTAAACTACTCAGTGGCCAAGTTCCTTACCAAGCAAGTGGAGAAGTTACTGCTCAGACCTTTACAGTCAAAATAACATAGCCAGTCCCTTGTATATGCAAAGTTTAAGTTCTGTATCTTTTTAGTTTATCTTGAGTTTAGTTTTTATCTTTAATGTAGAGTTTAGGTAAAGGTATTTTGTGTTAGGGTAAGTCTTTATTAACCAACACAGGTGTATGACAGCAGTGTCAGACTAGAGAGTGCAAAGGGTTTTCAGTCCTCATACAGTTGACCTGCTCTTCCAAGTCTGAATCTGTTACAGCTGAAGTACAATTCTTCTGAGTCCATGAACATCCTTAGGTGTGAATGTGTTTTCCTAATTAGTACTTCTGGTGTCATTATTAGGACCTGCAGCTGACACCTGCAAGCCTTAATTCTAACTACTAAACTCTTAATTTTTTAGGGTTTTTTCAGTAGTTGAAGGAGGATAGGGGAGGGAATTGGGCATTTCTGCTGGAAAGAAATACTAGGTGAAAAAGGGGATATGCACTCACATGGGAAGGACAATGGAGGATGAGAAGAGAGGGAATTACTGATCCTGATCCTTCAGTGCAGGTGTTAATTTTCAGGTTAGGGCAGAGGGACTGCTGTGTGCATTATATTTTTACCAGCTGCCTCTGTCTGACAGAGAAGGCTTTGCCAGGCTTGGGAAGAGTGAGGAGTTCCTCCCTCCTCTTAGCTACACCTCAGCGGTTGCCATACATCACACTTGTGTGCAAAATTAAAAAGTAAACATGAAAATGCAGTCTCTGTAGGAGCAGTCATCTGTGCAAAACTGCTGCCTACAATCAGTTGTAGGTTGAAGGTGATGCATAATTCTAGACATAACACACAAATAGCAATGTGTGGATTTCAGCTTTCTCTGTGGAATGTTTGTAACATACAGTACTTTATCAGGTTTTGATGGGACGTTAATATTCTGCTAGTTCAGTACATCAAGTAATAGATATGCTACTAAATTATCTTGATGTTATTTTTCTTAAGCTTTTATTAAAGAACAGATCTACACTGTCAGAGTTCACCAAAAGCATGTATAACTTCTCTCTGAGAACCCCTAGATTTCTCTTCTGTTCTTCTAGAAATGTCTGAAAAAGGATTTCAGAACAATTTCTTTGAGGTGTGTGTTTTTTAAATTGTGTTGAGGGTTTTTTGTTATTACTGTTATCATCCTTGGTTCACTTCTAGAGGTTTTGAAACAACATTCTTGGTTATAGAAGGAACAGACTAAAGATGATATAGAATTTAATTAAAATCCTGGGCTGTGAATTCTTCCTCACTTTCCTTAGTGTCAAGTCAGCTTCAGGTCCTCCATTTCCTTGTTTCACTCATGTTCCCTCACAGGGCTCTGTCTCCTATGTTAGACCTATTTGACTGTCAGTGCAGCTGCCCTCTGAGAAGCCATCTGTGAAATGACCCAGGCCGTGAGACTCCCAAATGAAAGTGCACTTTGGCAGGCAGTGTAAACCTTTATTTTGGTTTAAACTGTAACTTTGTGTCTGAACTGACATAACTGGGTATAATGTCCGTTTGAAGAGTTGTAAGGCTTTAGTACAGAGTTTTCTGATATGATGTCAGTGACATATTGCTCTAATTTCTTGTCTTTTTCTGGAATGAGGTATATAGCTAAATCTTTTTTTCACATGTTTTCACTGGCAGTACTGTATTTGGTTACTATTCTCTGTGTATCACCAGAAAATAAATTCCAGTGACATAGATTTATAAACTGTCAGTCTGCCAAAGCCAAAACTTTATGGTAAGTATGATTTCTGGGAGGCGGGAGAATTGTGCTAAGTCCCATAGGGCTTACTGACTCTTTTGAGGTGGGTTTTTTTCTCACTGTGGTACATAGAAATTGAAAAACAATATATTTTTGTCCTACTGAACAGGGAAAAGAGTTTTATATTCAAAGGTTTTTTTTTTTTTTCAAGTGGGAAACTCTCATTACAGATTTCTCTGTTTTCCCTTCCATTACTGAAAACAAAATGGGATGATTGAAATAAAATTCACTGTAATTGTTACCTTACCTGTTTTAAGAAGGAGTTTATGCATTTTTTAGCCATCCTTGAAGCATTTGTGGATTTCAACTCAAAAAGAATGTCAGCTCAAAATAGGGAGGATATTTGACCATCCATTTTTCTTATCTGTTTGATGATGACTTACATGTCTGGGTTTTTTCCCTCCCAGTTATTTGTAGTAGATGTCCAGACTGGTCAAATTACCAAGATTCCTATCCTGAAGGATCGTGAACCTGGCATGGTGAACCAGCAGGGATGTGGCATTCATGCCATTGAGATCAACCCCTCGAGGACCCTCCTGGCCACAGGTGGAGACAACCCCAACAGTCTTGCAATTTATCGTCTGCCTACACTTGATCCTGTCTGTGTGGGAGATGTAAGTGGGAGTATCTGGGGAAGGTTTATTCTGTCACTTTAAAAGTTACTACTTTGAAGTGTGTATGGTCAGAGCAAGGTTAGTATTTAGGTGTCTTGTAAGGGAGAGTAGAGTTTTGAAAGCTTGAAGACATCTCTAACTGAGTAGTCATTTTTTATTGTGGTATCTTAAATATGAGTGAGTACTCAAATACGTGAGTGTATTTTCAGGGCTTTGAGTCAGATATCTTCCTCACCTACATTGAGGTCTACTTCAGCTTACTTTTTAGCACCAAAAATGTAACAAAATCCTAAATATTAAAGTCTAATTGTAGTGATGACCTCTGAAGCTAGTTATAATGAAAAAACTCTTTTGAGAAATGAAAATGATATTTCAAGTTGTTAAAATTTCCACCTTATCCAGTGGAGCTTATGGATGTGTTATTCCAGAGGTGGAACTTGGCTTTGAAGATTAGTTCTAACCCAGTGGCTTGTGGCAGTTTGATAGACTCTGGTACTGGTTTTATTTCTGAAACATCCTGAGGCCTTTTTAAAATAGTCAGTCTTTTAAAAAAACAAGCAGGAGAATATAGTGGTGTCCCATGAGCACTTCTGTTTCATTTCTCCTTTTTATTCAGAACTTCACATAGGCATTAACTGCAGAGGTCAGGTCAGAGTTTCTGCAGCAGCAGATAACCAGCTGCTGCAAGACTTGACTGAAGATTTGCATGACTTGCTCTTTATTTGTGTGACTTCTTGGCTTTTTGAAAAGATCTAGAGTCTTACGGTCTTTTTCTTCCCCCTGCAGGTTTCTCACATGGTAAATAAAAGAGTCTTGAAACATTAATCTATAGGTCATGTATTGTAAACATAAGATTCTGGTTACTTTTTATAGTAGGATTTACATTTGAAGAAAAAAAACCCCAACATGTAGATACTTTACAGAAGAATGCTGCTTTCAGAATGGAAAAACTGAGAATTCTGGAAAATCTTAGAATTGAGATTAATTTGTCATTGGTTAGAGGCCTATTTTTCCAACACCTTTTACATCTCTGTCTGAAAGTGTGGAGCAGAAATACTTGAACTCCAGACATTGGTGATATAGCAAGTGTTTTTATGTCAGAAGCTCCAGATGAGATGAATAATTCCCAGGAAGTCATGAGCATAGGGTAGCAAATGATACTCTGCTTGGCTTCAGGGCTAACCAGCTGAGCTCTTTAATAATTACACACTTCAAAACCAGAAAAGTTAAAATTACTGCTAGGTACTTAAACTGCTTCAGCTTGATATTGGAATCTTAGCTGTATGTTTTTAATGTAAGTCTGTCCATCTGAGCTTGTACTAAAAATGGAAATGATGAACACTTGTCTGCTTTGAGACTGCTCTTGAGTCTAATGGCACAGAAAAATGTGTATTTCTTCTTTTAGGATGGACACAAGGACTGGATATTTTCAATTGCATGGATCAGTGATACTATGGCTGTTTCTGGTAAAGTAAAATTTTCTCTCTTGAGGTTTTGTTTGTTTATTTGTTTTTAAACTTTCCTTCTCTCTGAATTTTATACTGATATACAGTATTTGAAAAGTATTAGGAAAGCACCTCTGTCAGGGCATTTGTAAACACTTGCAACTACCCTGGCTATTTAAACACTTCTTGGACTTAGTACAGTGCTTCATTTTATTTTGTTGTAGGGCCTTAGTCTATATCTGATTTTTCTAGTGTTAGAATATTACTGTGTTTCTAGTGAGGGGATATTTGAACACAATGAGTTTCAGGAAAGAATTCCATGTAAGAGGAGTAATTTCAAGAGGGGTGTTGGTCATGGGTTAATAACTTTGGAATACTTTAGACCAATATCAGTTCCTGAAGTAATGTGAAAGAGTAATTAATGACAACTGAGTTTGTTCTGTCAAGCTCTCAGTACAGTTGTGTGTGTGTATGTGTATATATGGCAGTGAATACAGAAGGCTGTAATAGAGAAACTCAATTTCTGACGTTTGGTAACTAGGTGGATAATCAGAATAACTTCATAAGGAGTTACTTAGGTGAAGGCAAAAATAATAATATGCTGTTGCATTAATTAAGTAGTTTACTGCATTTCTGTGCTGGCAGGGTGTAGTGTTCTGTACACAGAGTTGTCAAACTGCAGGTGACAGAAGATTGTAACAGTCTTATATAAAAGTCACATATCTGAATTGTTGGTTTAGTTCAGTAGGATTTTTTTTTCCAAACCCAAAAGCTAATCCTGGAATTTCATTTTCAAATTTAATATAAATGTTGAGCCTTTCAAGTCTTTACTCCAGATATCTACAGAAACTCCTCCACATTCAGGCTAGTAAGCTTGAAGAGGACAGCACAGAAGATTACAGATGTCTAGGGGAAAGATAAGGACCTCATAGAATGCATAGGATGTGAGATTGAACTGTGTTGATTCAATATTTTCTAAAGGTCAGGGGTGGATGTGAGAGTAGAAGTGTTTTCTGTTGCCATGTTCTCTACTGTGGTGCTTGTAGCAGGCAGGATGAAGGTTCCTGTCTCCACATGTCACAAACTAGGGAAAACTTGTTGAAAGCAATTAGCAAGACTGGTTGTTAAACTGAATTCTTTAGAACTCACTGATGACCCTAATTAAGAGGGGAAAAAAGACAACTAACTTATGACATGATTTTAATTTTACAGATAAAATTACAGATTTCAATTACATCTCTATCTGAAAGTGTGGAGCAGAAATACTTGAACTCCAGACATTGGTGATATAGCAAGTGTTTTTATGTCAGAAGCTCCAGATGAGATGAATAATTCCCAGGAAGTCATGAGCATAGGGTAGCAAATGATACTCTGCTTGGCTTCAGGGCTAGCCAGTTGGGCAACATACGTGGACTTTTTCTCCTGCCAGGGCTATTAAAAGGGATAGCTTCCTCTGAAAGTATGTCAAAATGTTTAGAAATTTTACTGCTGAGTATTCAGCCTCAGTAACAAACAAGATTAGGTGCCATTAAGACCAATGACATGTAATGGAGTGGCAGGCTGTTGTGCTGCTGTTGTTATGCAAGTGCCATTAGGATGCTCCTTTTTTTATTTGTCTCTAGTAGGTGATGGCAGCAAATGCTTGAATCCATCTGTGAGGGGGCAAAGCCACCTCTGCTATGCTGGACCACCCCTATTGCAACAAGATGTTTTGCTTTACTGTCATTGCGGCTTCTCCCCTATGAGGTAGCAAAGCTGATAAATTTAATAGCCTCATATAGATATATAGACTTTTCTGGCATGTTCGTTATGAATTTCTTTTGACATAATTTTTCACTTTGTGTAGAGATGAAATTGAGGTACCTGTCAAATCTGACTTAGATGGAAGTGAGTTGCCTGAATACCAGAAGGGATGTGTATAAGGCCCTGGATTAAGCCTATGTTGATCAGGCATTCAGCTTTCTTCATCCAGTGTTCTCAACATTACTGATTTGTATTTTGGATTAATGTCTTCAAATTCAGTAGGAAAATAAAATGAGTTCTTGCTTGTTTAAGCTAAATTACATTCTTTAAGTAAAAAGTGGCACAGGTTTTAGCAAAATAATTTTTCAAATAGATTTCATTCAAAGTGGTACAAACTGTGATTTGAAATAGATGTTTCTGTTCAGCTCACAAATGAGTGTGTAGTCAGCTATAAGCACAGAAATCAAGTAAACCCAAATTGGCATAAACCCAGCTGAGGTGTTTTTGGAGAGTTTTGCATTGATTTAACAGAGTCTTTTACCAAGGCTGAGAACGGTAGGCTCAGGCTGGACCTATAGTGTTCAGTCACTTCTAAGTTCATTCTGCGTATGAGATGATGATATTGGTTGCACAGGGTTATGGGTTTTGATGCATCCTAATCAGTTTGAAAACATCTGAGATGGTCTAGCTGCTTGGAAATTATATGGACAGTTGATAGTTCATAATACTCTGAACTTTACAGCACAGTAAAATCATGATTTTGTTAATCATAATCAATAGATGGGCACTAACAGCATTTTCTGCTAGATTAAACTAAGAGTATCCTTTTTTTTTAGACCCTATTGATTAATCTGGCTTTTTTGTTTTTTTTTTTTTTTGAAAAGAGGAGTTCTGTATATGTGAAATGGACTATTCATTTATTGACTATTTGATCAGGTTCCCGGGATGGTTCGATGGGTCTCTGGGAAGTCACAGAGGATGTGTTGTCCAAAAGTGATGCCAGGCATAATCTCTCTCAAGTTCCTGTCTATGCTCACATAACACACAGTGCTCTGAAGGATATCCCCAAGGAGAACACCAATCCTGACAACTGCAAAGTCCGAGCACTGGCTTTCAACAATAAGAACAAGGTCAGTAAGATAAGCAAGACAGTTAAGAAGTTCTAAAACTGTCCCTGTGTATTAGAAGAACCAAGAAGTAATCTTAACAGAATATACCAGAGAAGGAAGCTAATGTTTTTCTCTGATTCTTTTACATCCTTGTCTGATGAGGCGGTGGTTTTAATCTGATGTTCTCTGCTTCTGCCTCAAATGAATGGAGGAGTCCAGAAGGAAAGAAAACTAACCCCAGACATTTTAGAAGGCACAATTTTCCCATGGGTTTCATTTTAGATTTGCATTCTAAGTAGGGGAGTAAAGGAATATTTACAAGAAGCAGATAAAGCACCAAAACATCTCTTGCAGCTTGAATCCCATTTTTGACTGCTGTTTCCACTATCCTTTGCCCTCTGTGAAGACCAGCCAACATTTAGGAGTTCCTGTTTTGATGGCTGAATCCTTTCTGGATTGCTCAGCAAGTGAGGTGACTGACTCACAGGACAGGCACTAATGCTTGCTTTGGGGTTATTTTGTTGGTGGTTGACAAACAGTAAATGTCAATCTCCCACATCCTGATCTCCTGTTGTTAGCAGTGGGAGTAGCAACTCATGCTCCACTACTTTTTATTTCCCCCTGTCCTCAAAGAAAGAAAAGGTCTGAAGCAAAGGTGGGTGTGCTGTTGGAAGCTCCGTGCTCCTGTAGGCTTTATTTTTCACAATAGCTGTTAGTTACTCCTCTGATGGAAACTTCATGTAACTTTTTCAGTAGAGTAGTGCCTGAAATTTGCTTCAGGTTTAGAATCAGTGTGGGACCTGCTAAAGACTGTTGTCAACTCTAGGTTGTACTCTCATAATTCATTATTTGAATGCCTAGCAAGATTTATGGTTTTGAAAGTTACTGTTATTTACTCTTTTGTTAATTTAGATTCTACTTGCAACCTTTGTGCTGTATTGCATTCTATAAAGATCAGTATAAAATGAAAATTTATCTTAATAAAGCCTTTGCAGGGTTATGGATGAATTCAGTCCAGAGTGTGCAGCCTGCCTAGAAGAGAGTGTGTGTTTGCAAGGATATCTATAATACAGAAAGTAACTCTCTTCTCTTTATTTTCCTTCTAATAGGAGCTGGGAGCTGTGTCCCTGGATGGGTATTTTCATCTTTGGAAAGCAGAGTACACACTAGCAAAGGTGCTTTTCTGTTTGTTTGAGTTAAACTTCAAAAACTGCAAGTTGTTAAGGCTGTTCACTATTCTTCATCTCCTTCAAATATTTGAAGAGCAGCAGTGTTTGTAAAACACTTAAAATTTTACACTTCGTGTAAAATGAAGTGTTCTAAAATTTGGAGCTTGAAGAGGAGAGGACTCTGCACTCCTTTTAATTTAGGGGGCAGGAAGGATTGTTAACTTTCTGCTAGTTCTGGGTTAGCTGAAGTGGACCGTTGCATAGAGTACAGTGGATGCTTGATCAGTAGAATTCTTAAAGGAAGTTGCCCTTAAGTAAGTGTAATGGCCAATCACACCCAGACTTACCTATGCTAGTGAATGTGATAGTCTTTTTCAGCTGAGGGCTGATGTCATGGTGTGCCTGCTAAAGAAACAGCAACTTAGAAAGATCTAAAAGAATTTATAAAAATGTCCATTTTTCTTTTCTTCAGCCTTTATTGTCTCAGTTTGCTTCAGATAAGGCATCCCATTGCTTTCAGGGCTTTTACTTCTGGGTCTTATTTTTCACCTGCATTTTGTGGTTTTTTTCCCCTGCAACTTCTTAACATAGCTTATAAAATTGGTTTGTTAATGCCTTACGCTTTTCCTGTAACAGGTTGATTTTTATTTTTTCTGTTTCCAGTTACTTTCCACAAAGTTGCCATACTGCAGGGAGAACGTGTGTTTGGCTTATGGTCAGGAGTGGTCAGTGTATGCAGTAGGATCACAGGCACATGTCTCCTTTCTGGATCCGAGGCAGCCTTCTCACAATGTTAAATCCGTCTGTTCCAAAGAACGAGGCAGTGGTAAGAAACCTGTCAAAGGTACTACAAATGGTTTGCTTGCAGAAGTAGCTGTTAAAACTGTAGTAAGTCAAGCTTCTAATAAAAGAGGAAGGGCTTTTCCAGTGATCGGCTAAATAATTAGCAGTGTCTGTATAGGTTTGGCTTTTGTGGCAGTATACCTTGAACAACCAACAAACCAAATGTGACCAGCTCTGAAATCTAATGTAGGGTGACATCAGTGCCTTTACAAGCAACTCAATTGTAAACCATCCACATATTACTGAACTTTGAGAAGTGTGTATTTTACTGCTGTATATTTTTTACTAGCTCTTACTCTGTTTTTTATAATCTCAAAGCAAATACAGTCTTTTAGCCACTATTCATACTGTTCTTTCATTCTTCTCTATGAATTACAGAAAAAGGCATTTTGTCTGCCCTGTGCTACCTTATTGGGAGTCTGGGCTGTGAGGGAATGATTGTTTTGTAATTTTAAAGCCATGAGTGAGACTCCTGATTTTCTGTGTGATTTGAGTGCTATTTCCTTTTCTCATATAGATGCAGTATGTCCCATTGGACCTTACACCAGGGCCAGGCCTGAGGGCTTGCAGTTGGTTCCATAAAGTTCTCTCCATATCCTTTACTGTCAGGCATGAGAAGGCACAGTGCCATATTAATCCTGGACTAATAAGTTGCAGTCCTTATTTAACTTGTCTATGGGCTTCCATTTCTTCCTTGGGCAGGTTACCAGAGGCATGTATGTAGGCATATGGGTGTAGGTTATTAGAGGTACATATGTAAGCAAAGATTAGGAAACTTTTATTTATGTGGTTATTGAGCAGTGGTGTCTAGATCAGTGTCAGGGTCTGCTGCTATCACATGTGGGAGAAGTATCTATAATGACAGGAGAAGTCACCTGAACGTCTTACCAGCAAGACCTCTTGTCTTGACTTGGTGTGAGTAAGGATTCTGCCCAGGTCTTGGCCCAGACACTGCAGTGCGGTGCCCAGTGGTGGCTGGTGGCTGAAAGCTTTTGCCTCAAGTATGTGATTGTCCATATTGGGGGATAATGTGTGTAGGGAGTACCTCCAGGGCTTTCTCCACTTCATGTCTGAAGAAAGTCTTTGTTCAGGGCTGTTTTCTTCTGTTCTGCAGAGTAGGTGCATCTTTTTATTTGCCACGGTGGTGGAGGCACATAAATAACAGTAATTCCCAAGATACTGAGTGTTTCCACTTTCTGTTGATCTCCCTGGGACTTGGAGTGGTGCAGCACCTCTAAAAAACAGGTTCTTTATTGATCTGTGGACTAAAATCTGATTTCAAGTGCTTTGCAGTGGTACCTGAATGTGCTTTAAGTTTCCAAGTGCACCTGCTGATGTGGTAAGTCCACATTAACTTTGTTCAGTAGTGTTGTACCCAAAAGCAGGTCAGAAAAAGGTGGTGGTGGCTTAGTCAGGCTGGAGCTGGGGCTGGCTTTCCCCTGCTGTAACCCTGTGTGGTCTACACAATAAGGCAGTGAATGCTTTTTAGTGCCTCTTGTAAGTGTTGCTTTTCTTAGCAGCTGTGCAGGGAAATGCAGGCCTTGGACGGTAGTTCTTGATCCACAAAAGCAACTGCTCTCTGCATGATTGGCCTGCAGAGCCACGTTGTGTGCCCTTCACTTCGTGTCCTGAAGGCAGAGAGCTTGCATGGCATTGATGCAGTGACTTCTTGTGTAGGACATGCCACTGTGTCTTCATTTCCTTCTGGGATTTGTAGACCCTTCCTGCAGCTTGGGAGTGAGGCTCAATATACTTACCTAAATAATCCAGGTCCACAGGAGGTAAAGGGCCAGGAGCGTAGGAGAACTTACTGTGATTGGTTTTAGGCACAGGCTGTCCTTTTAGCTCAATGGGAATGATTAATCTGAGGTACTTCAGCCCCATAGGAGACAAATTGAAATTATGTTTTTGAAAGCATATTCTAAATATCCTGCTTAGTCGTGGGTACATCATGGATTCCTTCAGTTAATTTCTTTGGTTAGAGAAAAATCCACAGTTGTTCTGCATTTTACAGCTTTTTATTAATAAATTCAATTGAAAAGTATGTGCCATCTGCATTCAAACTCCATCACCTGTTTGTGTGAAGTATTCCCCTGGGTGGCTTGTCAAGAGTGTTTCTGGAGCAAAAATAAGAGGAGGTTCATGGTCTGCTCTCATGCTTTTCTCCTCTTATTCAAGTGACTGCTCTTGCTGACTGCAAAGGGCTTAAAGCTTTCTATGCCAGAGCCCAGCCTGTGTGATAGAGGTGGGGGGAAGGTCGTCAGCTGTCTTAGGTCCATTTTTAGCTCTCTAAATTAAAGCATATGGATCTCATAATCTATTTCAGCAGAGAGACTTGCAGTGGTTTCCCACCTATTAAGTCTGCAGCCAAGACTCCACCCCACATCTGGAGCAGGACAATGTAGCCTTCCTTGTTATAAGTGTGTGTCACAAATGCTGGTGGCTCTGGATGTCACATCTGGTGGCAGAGGTGGAAGGATGAGGACATGTTTCTTGGTAGGACTCTATACTGAAGGGAAGGGGAAACTCCCTGGCTGCA
This sequence comes from Rhipidura dahli, assembly GCA_013399225.1. Taxonomy (NCBI): domain Eukaryota; kingdom Metazoa; phylum Chordata; class Aves; order Passeriformes; family Rhipiduridae; genus Rhipidura; species Rhipidura dahli. The sequence continues at coordinate 98,612 of VXAC01005205.1, read as the reverse complement.
TCCACAGCCCCTGGTGGTCTGCTGTCATATGCACTGCTGGGAATGTTCCAGGATGATACAAGTTTTGTGACGTTCAGCCCCACTTGGTATAGTGACAGCATTTGGCACATGAATGTAGCTGGCATAACTCACTCTTTTCCTCTCCTGTTTGAATGCTTGTTTTGGCTGTAATTCAGTGGTACTTTAAAGAGGGCCTAAAAAGCCCTAGGGTTTATAACCTGGTATCCTGTCATGAAGGAAGGAGAAGTATAAATGTGGTGGAGTTTAATCTGAGTGGAAGAGTTGTTTGGAGTAGAGTGGTTACACAGAACAGTATTTACACAATAAATGGAGATGAGATGGCAGGATGTTTTGCAGACTACAAATTCCTACATACACAATCTCCCCAAGACTAGTTCAAAGGAATCCTTGATTAGCTGAGACTTCAAATTTAGACTTTGTGAAAACAAAATGTACTCTTTTGTTCAATGTAATGGCATAACTGAATTGTACTAACATGTTTAATTTGAAATGTACCTTCCCATGTACTGGTAAAACATGGTGTTGTTTGTATTGCAAAATTCCTATTCTATTTTCATTCCTGGCTAAAGTGCTAAAAATGCATGATACTAAAAATAAGGTGTGCTTCTTTGTGAACATTTGAGTGGAGCCAGATCAGGCTCATTAATAGTTTTGAAGCTATCTTAGCAGCAAAATTACTAGTGATTATTATGGTTGCACTTGCTTACAGCTAGCCTGTTGATCAGCTCAATGCACTTGGTGGCAGCTGGGACATATTTTTCTCAGATGGTCACTTACTACAGGTTGGCATGTAGTTAGAGAGGGTGTGAGCTCGTGGAGGAAAACAATGTGATGTTCTTTTCTCTGTCTGCTGCCGTGTACTCACTCTTGGTGTGTTCACTTAAAGGCTTGTGGCAGACAGTAAAAGTACTCTGAACCCTAACTAGCTTATCTAGCCAACATGAGGGCTGGTGAGGATGAAGCTTCTTACTGTGGACCATTGGTGTAGCTGATGGCCTCGAGGAGTAGATCAGTCATGTATGCAGTTGAAGCTGCTGTTTTAATAGCATCAGTGGAATTTGTCCACACTGATCTGTAGCGGTGGAAAAACTTCAGTGTTGTGGCGAGTACCAGTAGGTAATACTAGACATGAAGCAACAGCACTCCAGAGGTAAAGCATCCCTCTTCCTTACTGTGCTGTCTGTCCCTTCTCTGTTTGACAGGTATCCGCTCAGTGAGCTTCTACGAGCACATCATCACTGTGGGGACAGGGCAAGGATCCTTGCTGTTTTATGATATCAGAGCCCAGAGGTTCCTGGAAGAAAAGCCCCCCCGTGCCTGCTATGGGCAGAAACAGAAATTAGGAGGAAGTGAAATTTTGAAGCTGACAACTGGGAAAGGCTGGCTGGTAAGTAGCTCATGGCTGTGATAGAGCTGGGGGGAAGGGGACCTGTTATACAGGAGTGGCATAGGGCTTGAGCCAGTTCTTTTTGGACCTCTTGTGTGAAATGTTTGCCAGTCAGTGTTCATGTAACCAATAACTAATAATGAAGAGCAAGAAATGCTGCAGAATTGCTTTTTACAAAAGCTTTATGAGAGAGTACTGAAGGTTATTTGCTTGAGTGTAAGGCATAGTGACTGCAGTTCTTATGCACTGATTCATAAATGAACTAGCTTTTATATCTTTGTATTTTCAAATGTAATCTAACTTCTAGTTTTCAGAACCTCAGACAGAAAATAAATTGTCTTTCTTTAAAGCCATAGTAATCTAATGTGGTACTCAAAGCAAAAGAGTTTTAATTTAATTGTGTGCCATTTTAGAAATTGCAGCTTCCTGAGGTAATGCTATGACAGGCACTTGAGTTTGGTTTCCGGTATATTATCATAAAGCAGTTAATGGCTTTGTTTAATTTAGCTTCATTAACTTCTATATCACTGCAGCATCCCTACCCTTTACTTCCAATGTTTCACATAAATGTTCTCAGGAAAAGCTTCAGGACAAGTCTGGTATCTTTTAGTTGACCTCTATGAAGCTTCAGAATTGTTAGAGGAAATACCTCTTTTTTAGGCTCTGGAATCTACTTTCTGCTTTTGTGAAACAGAGTTTTGGGTTTGTTTGGCCACAATAATGATCTAAACTTTCCTTTAACAGAACCATGATGAAACCTGGAGGAATTATTTTTCTGACATAAATTACTTCCCAAATGCTGTTTACACCCACTGCTACGACTCGTCTGGAACGAAACTCTTTGTGGCAGGAGGCCCTCTCCCATCAGGACTTCATGGGAATTATGCTGGTCTCTGGAGCTAATGATAACTCTTCATTCTGATGCTGATCTTTACACAGATTTCCACTTTTCTTTTTTTTTTAACAACAAAATTGTGTGATGCCATTGATTCCTGATTTAAACACAATTTATTTTTGGGCAGAGTTTTCTGTTGGTCTCCAAAATTTTGTACATCTTTTTGAACTAGTTTTTTGCTTTAATTTCCTTGATCCTTTATATGGAGGGGTTTTGAAGTCCTTTTTTATTGTATTTACTCCAAGTGACTCTTCCCCCCATTTAGGCTGTCTTGGCCATGTGCCCCCTCCTCTACTTTGCTGTGAGGTAGGATTTCTTTCTTATAGCGTGGTTGCTCCTGAGCTTTCTGTGAAAGTCTTGGGGCTGCATGTGTGCAGGTACTTTGTGTCAGTTACATTACCTGGAGTGAGGACTACTTGTAATTAAAGAATATTAAAAATATTTATAAGAGATAAGCTACTACTTTATCTGCAGAGCCTGGCCCTGGCCTGGGTTGATCATATTTTTTAAAAGTACAAGTCTAATGACACTGTTTATATGTAGAGGAATATGGTAATTTTAAGCTGTACTCACTGGAGCCCAGGGATGGATTCCCTAGGGGTATTGCCCATCAAATCCAAAGTGCAGGAGTTTTTAAAAGTGCATTTCTGTTTGAATGGTAGTTTTCAGCAGTGCTAGGAGCAAAAATTTGTCTTGTTGCTTCACTGCCCGTCCCAGGTATCAGCTTGCACAACTGGAGTTTGTATAGGCTGTTCTGCAGTGTGGCTGTTGCAGGGTGACGTTACATTGAGGGCTGCAGAGGTGCTGAGAGGAAATGGGGGCTAGTTACTCAAATGAACTGAATCTGTCTGTTCTCTGGATGAAACATGGTTTCTAAGTATGCTGTTTGGGTAGCTTATAAGCTCTTCATAAACTGCCTAAAAACTTGGACCTTTTTTATCCCAAGTTAGGGAAATTTTTTCCCTTTTTGCTGTTCTGGTTGGCCATCTGCTCAAATAAGCCAATGGAATAAATATTTTTTTTTCTCCAAGATTAAAGAGTGCATCTCAGACTGTACTAATGCAAGCGAGAAGCTTTCAGTGAAGGAGGATAGCTTTGTGTTACCTCTCTTCTTGCTAGCATATGCTGTAGGAGAGGCTCAGGCTTTTCCAGAATCCCCTGCTGCCTTCTGCATTCAGACACCCTCCAGCTTCACCTGGGACTGGGAGGGGAGAACAGGTCCAATGCGCTTTGGGTCCAGCTGTGCAGCATGTGCCTCCCAGGCTGATGGTCTTACCTAATTCTCAGCTAAAATGCAGGACTCCAGGGTGTTACTCTTTTCGGCATGTACCAGACTCTCAGCTTGTTACTGAAGCCTCTGTTCTCTGCTGGAATTAATGCCATTCTCCTGACACTGGTAGAATAAAGTGTGCCTGTACCTCACAGCTTTGTGCCAAATGGGTAGCTGGTTGAAGCTGAGAGGAAAGATAAGGCTGGAACATGCTTTGTTCTCCCATCTCTATGGGAGGCCACAGCTACCACTGCAGTTCTTGCCCACAGCCCAGAGCTAGGCTGCGTGTCTTTGCAGTCCCCTCTCATCTTCATACTCAGTATCTTCTTCAGTAACACCAAGTCAGCATCAGGCTTAAGTTCCAATTGGTATGGCGACCTGAATGGAAATCCTATGAGGAGTGCAGATCCCTCTCATTGGGGTGTAAATCCTGGCAAGAGAAGAGCTCTCTCCCAGCTCTGCACCTGTCCCAGAAGTATAATTGAAGTATAATCTGACACAGATGCTTCACAAGCAGATCATCTTCCAGTGTTTCATAAGTGTACTTCCCATTGTGGTCTGATTGGTTAAACTGCATCAGTTCAAGGTACTGTGTTTATGGCTAGTCAGGCTTTTCTCTGAAAAGGGCATCTTATATACCATGGGGTAGCTGCTTTGGTTATTTTAGGGATTTAGAAAAGTGAAAGTATATAAAGAAAAACAAGTCTTGGAGAAGAATGGCAGGATTTGTCTTTCTACAGCTACTGTGTAAGATCATTCTGTCACGAGGATCATGTTCTGCTTTGGTTTGTTGGGGTTTTTCAGTTGGGTTTGTTTTGTTTTATTTTGTTAAAGAAGCTAGACACTTAAGTCTACATGAGTGTCCTCCAGTTCTGCTGAAGCAACAGGTAATAGCTGGGCATTTAGTGTCAGCAGTGCCAAAGGGAGACTCCTGCTCTGTAAATTCTAGCCCTCATGTTGATTGAAGCATATTTTAGGCTGTGATAGGGGAAAAGGGAGTATTTTTATGGCCTTCAAACACAGAGGATGATTTTTCTGCAGTGTCTAGGTTACTGAGGAGGCAGTACTGGAAATTGTCCCTCCCTGCTGACTCTGATCTCCACAAGTACCTCAGTATGTGCTTGTAAAGTCTGGTAATGTGAGTGCCCTTTTCCTCCTTTTTTTTCTGCATAGAAAGCTCTGCACAATTCTTATATGAATCTGGACAATGATGTAGAACTCCTCAAGTCTCACTTGCTTTTGTGTATTCTGCTTTCAGGATGCTTTCTTGCAAAAATAACTTCTCATGGTAAGGGAGCCATCTTTGTTGCTGTATGAAAATCCCCACAAATAAAACTGGAACCAAACTAGATAGTGCTGCAAGCACACAAACAATTTGGGCCAGAGATAACTTATTTTCTGGCTAGTTTCAGTGGTTTAAAATGCTTATAGCAATGTAGATGTTAAGTTTTAGAATATTTTGGTGGTTGGTGATAACTTTTTTTCCAATCACTGTTAGAAATTGAGGCAGAGAAAGGTGATGATGATATGCCAGCTGTCCAAAGATAAGTGATAGGAGACAAATTGAGTTCTTCTTGACTTTGATTTTGTTGCCCTGTCGGGTTAGATATCTCATGAAATTCAGGATCATGATTAGAAACGGGGTTTCCCATCCAAGTGCAGGAATGGCTGCAGAACAGGGAGTCTCCGGGCTCCACAGGGAGGAAAGTTGTACAAGTTCATAAGGCAAGTACACCCCTGCAATGGAGTGAGCTCAGTCTGGTGACTGCACTTCAGTAGCCTCTTGAACAGCTTGCTCTGTGCTGCTGAGACCCAAGGGCATGTATATATTCAGACCATCTTACCTTTTCCACTGTTTATTAAAGATTTCCCTCCCTTAGTCTTTCCTGCTAGAATGGTTTGTTTGGGGCTGCTTCCTCCAGCCCAAATCATACCAGTCCTTGCTGTAGAAGTATTGTCCTTGCAGAGGTGACCTCTGTTGAGCAGGAACAGGCTTGCTGGCATTTTGTTAGCCTGTGCTCAAGACCTTCAGTTTGTTTTATTTTAACTGGGTAGAAGTTGAAGGCTGGCTCAGACTGTTGAACTGGGCAGTTACCCTTGTACGTGTTTGACTGATGTGATTACACAGTAGCAGTCTGTTCCAGGTGGGGAACATAGTCTGGTTTACCTCACTTGAAGGAGAGAAAAGAACTTTTAGCATAACATGCCTTCAGACTGGCTGCTATTGACTTCTTAGTCATGTGGGATCTTCTGTGCTACCAGTGAGCGTAGGAAGCAGTTAATTTTACTGCTCCGCTCTTTTCAGTAGACTACCATGTTAACTGGGGTATTTTTGGGTATTACATTTTCAGTGTTCATCATAGGTAATCAGACTAGTGACTCAGATATGGGTTTGGTAATACCTAGCTTGTAAATACTGGGTAGCAACTCCTCAGTAACAGCTGGATGTTACATCTTGGGACATTCCTGAGGAATCAGAAGCTACTTTGCAGTGTTGGCTTGACGACAGTAATAAGGGTCGTGCTCACCCTCTTCACTAAACACCTTATTCCCATAATTCCCCCAGCTTTCTCCCTTGTACAGTCAAGTGTTGTAGGGAGAATTGCTGGCGCTCTCCTCTGGTGCTTTCTGGGATTGCAGTAAAGAAGTGAGTCCATTTGTTTGATTCCCGCATCAGTGCTGCTGTTGTTGTTTGAGGTGAGTAAATTACCAAAGAATAGTTGTTTGTTACTAGGTTTATGTTCCTAGTCTCAGTTGTTCATTCTCCTCAGAGATCCATTTTTAAGATCATTGCAAGAGTGCCCAGTGATCTTGCTGGTCTTTGTTGACAAAGGTTACACTCATGTTGTGGGTGACTCTTGGGATTCTCTTCATGAGAGGAACTCCTGAATTGCATTAAGGGGTTTATATTTGCTGCCTCCATTTTAGGGCTTTGGCAGCTTTTTGTATCTAAAGTATTAAGATACTTGGGGATCATTCTCTTCGAGAATTTAATCTTATTCCTTAATCTGAGCACTTGTTTTGTATATAGCTTGCAGCTGCAAAGTTAACAGATTAAACTTATGATCCAGCTATGTGGAGTGGTGCTTTGGTGTTTTGATTTGTGCTCCTCAGTTGAGAGGCATTTACAGGCCTTGTGAATTGCTGTGCCTCACGTGGTGCAGGTGTGACACAAAGCAGGCTTGCTTAGACCCTTCATGAGGTCACTTGTTTGCTTTGTTTGCAAGAAACCAAGGACAGGTGGGCTGTCAGTTACTGCATGTGGGAAAGCAGCATCTTTCAGCAGCCAGGTGGGAGCTCTGAGGTCTGTTTTTAGTGGTCTGATACCCTTATTTTCAATAAACTCACTTTCCAAGTTATCTGACATCTTAATTAGCTTCTTTTGCAATTGCTGCTATGACTGAATTACTGGGCTGGGGTACAGCTTGTTCCTAAGAAGCACCATTGCAGAGCTGTGTGTCATGCAGGTAGAGCTGATCCTCTGGCCAGCTCATGCTGAGCCAGGGACTCCTGAGCTACCAGGCACAAACTTTTTAGCTTAAAGCCAAGTGAAAATCCCTGTGTGCCCTACTGGTCACCCCACAGTCTGACCCCATGGTGTGACCTCAATTAAAAATGCATTTCTGAGTGTTACAGTGCCCTCAGTAACTTATTTCAAAGTCTGAAGCAGATGTCCCTGGACAAGGGAGAGTGGACAAGAGAACACAGCCACATCTTGTGTGAGGTGCTCTCCTTTGCCCCTGTAAATGAGCACTTTGTGTGGTGAGGATAGGCAAGGAACACCACAGAACCAGTAAAAGGCAAACAGTGTTTGGTATGGCTCTCAGGACTCTGGAAGTATTTAAAAACTAGAGGGAATATTTGAATGATTAATTGGAAACATCTTTGAGAGATCAAGTATATATCCCTGAGATTCCTGATTCTCTGTGTTAATTTTCAAGGATAAAATTAGGAAGTATCTTTTTGCTTGTGATGCTGGGTTTTTTCATGAAAACCTCATGATACTTGGCTAATTAAAGGAATGCTCTTGCAGAAAAGAATCTTCCCATTTCCTAACAGTCTCTCCCACTAGTATCCTGCTGGGAGCAGTATGGTCTAAGAAAGTGCACACAGATTTAAAATGGAGTGCCGGGGTTGGCAGAGTTGGAAAAATGTGGGCTGTCTGACTGTTTCTATACCCAAAAAACCACCAACACTTGACTGTATACAAATTGTGGTTGCTGTACTGAAACTAAGAGGGTGTATAAAACCCCTTGCAACATAGTGCAGTGTCTTTAGTCCTAGATTCTTTTGCCCTCAGGACAAAAAATTTAGGAGTCAATACACTGTTTTCTTAGGAACTGCTTTTCTAGATTCCCTTACTCAAAGGGAAAATTTAGGTGCTGAATCTTACAATCTCATTAAACTTGTACTTTTTATTTGCCCATTCACCTGGTCTCATTTCCAAGGCCTCCCACAGTCTCAGGGTATAAATCACTATGACTCATCCAAATAGTACTGAAACGGACCAACCAGAGGTTAATGTGCCTTCCTCTTCTGGTACCTTGATCTTTGTAAAGTTATCTCAAACTTGTCACTGTCTTAGGGCTGGGTACATGCATTGTTGTTTTCTAAGATGTATGTGTTGAAATTGCAACAAGTTTGCACTGTTACTTGTGACCTGTTCCATTTGTGTTAGGATGTGGCGTAGACACAAATCAATGCACTGGTTGGTCTTGGTATCAGTCTTGCCAGTGACACCTGTCAGTTCTTGCTTGTATGTTCATGTGTACATAAATGCTGGATCTTCCCCACTGCCTGTGGTGCATAAGATGCACAAAATACACAAAGTTTTTAAAATGTGCAGTGATCACAACTTGTTGCCTGAAGGCAGGATGTCCTACAGTGAACTGGTTTTAATGTTTCTACTTTTATTTTATTCTATTTTTAATGTTTTTACTTTTAATAAGATCCAAAGCCTTCAGGGAAAAAATAATCAGGACTTGCTGATACTTGATGGCTTGTGTTGTGAATGCAGGGTCTGATGATTGTTAACAACTCCTTCAAATCCACCCATCTAACAGAGGCTTTTTCATCTTGTTTCTGTCATGAGCTGTATCAGAAACACCACTGAATCCCGAGCTATCACAGAAGCTGTCAAGCAAAGTAGTAACAGCTCTCTCCAAATATTACAGTGCACATTTTTTAACTGTAGGATAAACCTGTTCCAAGTTATTGATGCAGCTTGCAAATGGAACAGTGGGAAATTATAGATAATATGTGAAACCAGCCTGTCTGCACATGGGGCTCGCTGTTCTGTTACCTTGCAGATTGTTTCTCCTGTCTGAAAAGGTTTTTTTTTGTTTGTTTGTTTTCAATACAAAGACATTATACATTTGGCTTAGTTTTCTAAATATATATTTGTTTACAAACCTCAAACTGACATCTGGAATTTGGGCTGAGTTTCTATCTCTTATGTACACAGTACAATTGATACATGTCTCATAAGAGCATGGAAACAGGAACATAAATGTCTTTACTTGCTGTGGCCTTCCATGGACATGCCTATGCATAATTAACTGAATTACAGTACTGCACTCTGTTGATCCATGAGGCTGCCTTTGTATTTAGAATCAGCATGATTAGTCATCAGTGTATTGACATTAATACATGGTCATGGAGCTCTAAGATCTGTGTGTTTTCTGTGCTAACTGTATCTGTTCTCTCTGTACCACAGTGCAGACTTACTCCGGAGTTCTTTTTGCTTCTTGCTAATTTCAGAGTTCCTTTAAATTCAGTAAAGTGCTGTTTTTATGACAGTCACTTTTCAGAGTAGAACAAATGGATTTAACTTAGTTTCCTATCTTTAGCATCTTCCTCTTCTCCCATTTCTTCCTAGTCCACCTGTAAGAATCAGTTCAAAGCTGTCTGCCTACTCTGAAAATTATTGAGTCATGATTAAAAGAAAATCTGTAGCCCAGTGTGGCAACATCACTCTGTGCTTTTATAATAAACTTCCATGGCTGGATGCAAATGGAGACTCTACTCCTGCACAGTCTACAGAAGCTGAAATCTTCTTGCATCCATGTTGTTCAGTGGGTGTCAGCAGATCAGGAAGTGGAGGTGCTCCGTGTCTGCACACAGTGTGTTTGTCAAACTGATCTGTAGTGAATAGCCAGAGAACTGGCATCTTCGGCTGCTACTCAAAGTCTTGACTAAAGGTTTCATTCATGGCAATACCAGGAGAGGGTGAGTTGCTGACTTGATCCCATGTAAAGGCTTCCTCCAGAGATTTATTTTTCTGAGGGGTAGAATTATAAAAGAGTAGGGATTTGAGCAAAACAATAACCCTGTGCTCAAAAGAGAAAAGTTATTCTATGTACTTTGGCCAGCAAGAATGACAAAGGCTGGATATGCTCAGAGGTGAGCTGGCAGTGGAGTGTTTGAAGAGTAGGCCTTGAGGGTTTGTGCCATCATGCCTTAGATCACTGCAAATTAGTTGTTCCCAGAGCTTTTGAAACTGGTGGTCATCCCTCTTCAGATGAGATGTGAAGATGGCATGTGGAAAAACCAGTTTCCCCAGTGGTCACTCAGTCTTCCCGTGAACATTCAAGGTTACCAGTGCACTTGTCTCTTTGTTTTCATGAGTGACTATGACTAATGTGCTTCACCAGCCCAATCCACATGCTTTGTGCAGGGATAATGGAGTGAAAGGGCCTTGTATGCACTGTCCTCCACTTGGCTGGTTGTTGACAGTAACAGGCCAGCTGTGATTTACAGCTTTAGCCAGTTGCTCTGGGCTTTTCTCACATTGCATGTGTGGTAGTGGGGCTGTTATGAAAAGAACTGGATAAGTAACTTCCGGTGGGCTCTTGTTCAAAATGCTGTTTCCAGTCTCAGCCTCTTGTCCCTGCCCCCGTCACATCTTGTCACCCTCTGCTGCTTGGGACTTGAGCAAATTCCCTGTTCTCTCATGGTGTACTGGTTCAGGTACCAAGTTCTGCAAAGCCTGGGGGCACCTGTTACAGCCCTACTACACTTTGAAACTTCTGCACTCGCTTAGGCAGTGGTTTGCTAAATGAGACCTTGCTGACAGTGTCCTTAGTCATTTTACTCAGGTCTAGGTATCTTCCTGGACTGCCATAGCCATTTCAGTCTGAAAAGGTTTGCTCCAAAGTGACTCCTGCTCGGTGGAGTTGATTCCTGTACTGCTGGTTATTGCAATTCAGTGGCTTTTCCTTTTCTTGTTTTCATGCTGGGGTTCACTGCAAGTGTACAAAACCATACTGACTGTGTCAACTCCTGAACATAGTACAGGGGCCCATCCTGAGGTATCAGAATTATTTGTCTACTCTCGAGGTGCACAGAGACAAGGATCTCTTAGACAAAGAAGGAGGAAAGCAGCTGCATATACACAAGTGGAAAGGTATCTCTGAGTAGAATAGGTGAGGGAGCAGCTTATGAATTTTAAGTATAAAATCAGTAATTGAGGTAGTTGTGTTTATTTTCTAAGAATTGCTTGAACAGGAGGTTCGGTGGTGGCTTAAGCCCCAGCAAGTTGCAATGTAAACTGAGGTTTTCTCTTTATCAATGCAAAATGTGCCTCTCAACTATAATGCAAAGTCAGTTTCTGTTGCCCTCTTGTTTGCAATAGAAGAAGATTATCTGAAGACTGATTTAATGTGTTTCTTGCTCTTATGTGTAATCACCCACACAACAGTTCTTGCTGGTCTTTCCCAAGCACTATTCAGCACTATCCCTATATAAAAACAAAACAGGGACTGCTTCGAGTAGTGGAACCTAATGAATTTCCTTGGTTTGAGAGAGACCCTGGAGATTAAGAGTCCAGGTTCCATGTGTTTTAAATACAACTTTAAACCAATGCAGCTATTCTCTCAGATCAGTGCAGCTTCTTACCTTTCCCTCCTTTTACATGGGAATTTAAAAGTAAACCAAGCAATACATGAGCCAGTTGATGTGCTTGCAGTTGAAACATGTTTTTTCTAAATTTGAAGATTGAGATTTCTCTTGTGAAAGAACTCGTTGTGGGTGCAAGAGTGTGGAGCTCAGATTACAGCTCTTCTGCCAGCTTGTTAAACGCAATTAAGTATTCCAGACTCTTTTGAAGAAAACTGTGTAAAAGCTATGAAGGTGTAGAATGGAACTGATAATCTTAAATTTTAGGTCATGTGTGTGTTGCTTGACTACATGGACAATGTAACAGTGGTTTTTACAGATTGGTTTCCATGTGTCAGTCACAAATAATTTTCTGTTTGGAGGAAATCTTCTAGTAGATAGTTCTCCAGATCAAATTATAAGCCTAGTTTCCCCTCTTGCATTAACCGGGTTACTGTGTTCACATGCCAGAAAGATGTTGCTCTTTGAAGAAGCATGTTAGTGTATGTGGCAATGCCCCATGCACTTTTTAAATACCTAGACCTGTACATTCTCATCTGAGTATCGTTAACCATGCTGTAGTCTGACAAATGAATCTTTTACTACTGCCCTGTTACATAGATAATTGTAATTAACTGCAGTTTGTTTTTTCCACTACTTGAAGTCGTGTGATCTGAAAATTGGTGAACAAAAAGTATTTGTGCATCTTACTATGGGTATCTCTAAATAAAATGTATTTGTATAGTGTGTTGGCTTGGCTGATCTTTTCCTTCATTTGGTAGTCACCCCATTGCAAGTAAATCCAGGGCAGTTAAAAGCAGGTGGGCTTGGGTTTCTTACCATAGCTATCCAGCCTCTGTGTTGACATGACTGATTCAAAGAAAACAAAGTGAACTGTTCTTTTTCCTTTGCCAGTGAGTGGATTGATAACCCAAGAGCAGAATCTCAGCTTATTTTTGGTTTTTCATGGCCTAAACATCAGTCCTAGGTCTCTGTACAACTGCAGTAATACTCCTCACTTCTTTAGGAAATTCATCTATTAGCAGAGTTGGGACTGTCACATGTCAAAGCATCTCCTTCCTGTTCTCGTCATCTGGTACCTCATTTGCTCTGAGGCAAGAGTTTCCTTCCAAACATTTTATTTTTGTAAGAAGGACCTACCTCTTAGAAGTGTTGAATAGCACAGATAACTGTAGCTGAACAGTCAGGTATAGGACTACAAGTTTCAGGGAGATCTTGCATCCCAAAACTGCATCTGTAGCACTTCCACATATTTTCACTGCACAGGAGAATGAGGCCTTCATACAGCTGTCCTATTTTACTACCTATAAGTGGGAAAGTTATTTTTTCAGAGGAGGAATGTCTAAGAGATTTAAGTTTTATGCTGGAAGTTAAAGTCATGTGCCTAAAATCAGCATCTGCATCCCTGTCTTCACCCTTTGCCTCATCCTAAGGGGCTAGTTCCCATGATCATGGACAAACTAAGCTTTATAAGTAAAGATTTTTAAGATAGGTGGGAGACCATGTCTCCAGCTGCACCATCTCTGTTCCTTGTAGTAGGCATTACTGATGCTTGCAAATGCTGGAAGGGGAGACTAAAAGGACATAGGAACCCTATACTGTCATTCCGCTGAGGCTTCTAACCAAACTGAGAGACGCAAAGGAAAACCAAAGCCCCTGACCCTGGAGACAAACGGAAGAGGGTTGGGTTAGGGAGGGCTCTGGCAACCAGGGTTACAAATTCCTCCCACCCCCCCGCCTCAGATACTCCATTGAGTTATAGCATTCAGAGGGGTTGGGGCCTGTGAATTCACTTACAGGACCAAAAATGACCTCATGAATTCCAAAACCATTGGAATTCATTGAGCTCCTCTTACATGCATGTCCAGCTTAAATCTCAGCAATAAAAAGTCTAAATTGTCCCAGGCAACTAATTTTAGTATTCATCTATTTTGTCCATCACCTGCCTTGCAGGTCTCCTTGCTCTCCCATTCACCATGCAGATGAATCAATTTGTTCTCTTATGTCAGGCAGCTCACCTTTTTTTTGGGGAAGGGATTTTTAACTGTTCCATGGCCAGAATCTTCACTCCTTCTACCAAACAGTTCAGGTTCCCTCAGTGCTTCTCACTGGCCATGCCTGGAATGTGCATGTGCGGCCATTGTCATTCCTGTCTGCGGAACCAAGATGAGATCCACTGCACTCTTTGGCCTGGAGCCTGCAGCTGGTCTACGCTGTTATCGACTATGCCTTCACTGTACTCTACAGTAAACACGTGACAGTCGACATTACCCCTTTCAACACTATCTGCTGCCTGCCTCCAGCTCCAGCCCAGCTGCTGCAGGTTTGCTTGGCTATCATCACTTCCCTTCTTGAGTGTATTTTGTTTCTGATCTCTGTGACTTGGGGCCTCAGCTCTAGCCAGCTGGTGGCACCGCTGTTGCACAAGGAAGAAGCTAAACCAGCACAGGACTGGCAATAGTTTGACAATGTTCTTTTAGTTCTTCCTAGCCATAGCTGTACTCATCCTGTCTGTTTCAGAACAGAGGATCAGAATAGTCTTTCAAATACAAGGTGCCTTCAAGGTCCAGTAAATGAATTAATAAAGAGATGCCAGACACAGTGCTTGAAATGCTTTTGGGCAAGAGTGGCCCATTCTTTCAGAAACTGAAAGTGAGAAAACTTCATAAAGTATTAGAAAACAAAAATCTCTGTACTTTGTCTCCCAGCTTCCTCAGTCCCTCTTGAGCCTCCTCTGGATGAACAAATGTCAGGAGGGCTTCAGCCCCCTACAAGGCTCAAGGGACCACTTGGCCAACATGGTTTTTGGGAGCTATGGGTCAGCTGCTCCAAAGTACTCCCCTGCACAGAGGGTTTTATTCTTTCCTCTTCACTAAGGTGTACCATTAGCTGGCAGAGGTGAGAGAGAAGCTATAGGCCTCAAGTGCAGAGCTGCAATCAAAAGGTCAGCTAGACACTGCTTGAACTATTTGGGCCAAAGACATAAACAGAGCAAGGGTCATGCTTCAGGGATGCTGAAGGGTCAGCAGAAAGATTTGTAACCCCTGGAATTGGTGGCTGTGGGTTTTTTTTCCTTGTGTTGTCAAAGTTTTCTTGTCACAGAGGTTTCCCCTCTACAAACCCACTGTAGTGCCTGGTGCATGTTGAATGTGAAGCACACAGATTCAGCTACAATATAAATTTTACAGATTCTAGACAAATGGAAAAAATATGACTGAAGGTTGTTTTTGGGGAAACAGACTGACATTGTTGCCGTAAAACTCCACGCCAAATAACTTCTGTGTTCTTGGCAAGTATTCACCTAGGGAGCAGTTTTGGCTAATTTCTCCACGTATCTGAGCCCCAGGAAAGGTCTTGGAGCCAAAAGGATGAGGAAAGGTTGGTCAGTACTAAGAAAACAAGATTCACTTCCTCGTGTGCTATAGGGGCAGCCTGTGTCCTACTGGACACCAGACTGCAGCCAGCCAGTGAGGATGCCAGCAGAGCACTATCAAGCTACAACTTATGATCTTGCTATCTGATAAAAACACTTAATGTAAACTTTTTTCCTTCCTAGAAATAAATTCTAGGAGTCATGATGACTTGCCACGTGTATTTATAGGAGCATCTTTCCTGTTAATCACAGAAAGCCAGCTTCAGCTTTTTACCAGTATAAATAGGCTTTGACTCCAAAAAAACCCCAGTCCCTGTTACCTTGTAGGCTTTTGCTTTAACAATTGGAGTTTATTTGGTTTTGGGGAAAGCTTTTAGTCCTCTGCTCTGGGCTGCTCAACTTGTCACTTAAAGAGAAGGGAAACGTCTGGAGCTTGAGTATATATTGGTCCTGGGACTTAGGTCACAACACTAGCGACTAGACTGATGCTGGACTTTGTGCCAGTGGTCACAACCCGTTGAACCCCACAGCTCTGCAGTTCTCAGTACAACTCCCTGTCCATAAACTCAGTCTGTACTCCATCAGTTTGTCTATGAGATTCTTTTAGCAAACACCACTGAAAGCTTTGATCAAACCGAGCAACATCCCCTCCTCTCCCCTCATTTATCAAGGCAATAATTTCATCATAGAGGGTGACCAGGTCAGCCCAACATGACTTCCCCAGTGTAAATCCATACTGATTACTGTCAGTCACCTTCTTGTCCTCAGTGTTTGAGGCTTTCAGTACTATTTGCTCTATCACCTTTGCAGGGCTGGGTGGAGGCTCACCAGCCTGCAGTTCCCTGGGGTCTCCCAAGCTCACTGCTTTGTTCCTGACATTGCCAGTTGCTGCATCTACAAACAGCCCTTTTAAAACTGAAAACAGATGGCTGACATTTGACCAGAGCTGGCAAATATCATTGGACACGCTATTCAAAACATTCTTGTAAAATGTATCACAGGATAAAAATGCTTGTAATTTATCCTAAGATGGAGTTTGGGGGAAAACCAGCAAATGGTGCTAATTCAGCTTCCACTTTGCAACACTATTAGTTTGTTACCTTTCATTACAGGAACCTTTATATTACCTGGAGTAAGGGAGAGTTGGGATTCCACTAGGCCTGTTAAAATCCAACTGGTAAAGGCGGATGGTCTGTAAGTGCTGCAAGAGGCAGTGTAAGGATGTTTAAAAGACCTTCAGTGATCATCTATGCCAATCCTGCCCCACCAAATTCAAGAGCTGGCCAAGGAAATTTCTAGCTTCTGGAGATAATTTTAATCTTGGGCAATTTTAAGAGGGGGAGGCATGACATTGTTAGAACAGGGAACAAAGTGACCAGACATCTGCAGACTACTTTCTCTGATGTCACAGACAAAATAATGGAAAACTGATAAAGGACTAAATAGATAATGCAAGGCCAGATGAACAGCTAATGCCAAACAACCGTGCTGTATGGAAAATAACTCTGTTTAATAAAAGCCTGTTTAATTCTTAGAAACAGCTTGGCTGGTAGAGGTAGCAGTGGGCAGGCACATCACAGAATGAAATCAGGGGATATGACAGAACAAATTCAGCACTTACCATTGGAAGAGCATGCACTACACAGGTTAACCCCTGCCAACATCCTTCCCAAAAAGGTGTTTAAGCAAGGCTCTGCAGGATCATTATCAGGTTCAGACATGTGGAACTGTCTCGACAATCTGGATATAAGTACAAATTCACTGCAGATAAAATGTTTTCTGAAAAAGGTTGGAGGAATGGAAAATAACAGTAGGGTTAAGATGGTTGTGCAGAACAATTTCAGATTCTGGTCTCATGAAAATGCATCCCTTTTTTGTACAGTCAGACTACAAGGTGAGAAAACTTGGATCAAGGTCTGCAGGACCACCTGGAGAAGAGGGTCATCTCCAGGCACACACACTGACTCTAAAGAATGAAGCAGCCAAACACACATTCCAAGGATGATGCTGAGACATGATGGACTAACGCAGCCCATGGATGTTAGGAATTTTAATGGCCTGGGCATTATGAAGGCTAGACGCAATGATGTCATTATCCTTCCTGCCTTCAGCATTGTGAATGTTAGCTCTAGCAGAAGGGCTTGCTTCCATAATGGAAATGGCAACCCTTTGAAGTACAATTGTTGCTGAAGCTCTGCTTGTGCAGGCCTATCAACACAATCTAACACATTTGATCCCATTTATGGCAGCATCTTCACGAGTTTCACCCCACATCTAAATGCAGCAGAAGTCCCAGGTTATGCCCAAAGATAGCATCTCTTGTTATCAAATCCTTGTAACAATTCTCTTGAGAGAACTCCACCTTGCAAGATTTTGAATTGTTCCACTGTAACTAGGGAGAATTTCAGATGGTGGCATTCCACCCTTCAGGAGAAGAGAGCACCTAAGATTCACAGATGCTTGTGGACAAAAGAAACAGCATAACTCAGAGGGCCTACAAAATCTTTAAAAATTCTATTAGTAAATTACACATTTGATATGGAAACTGTTATTTTAGTCTGTGACCTCCTATAAGCACATGGCAGTGGGTTTAGGATAAAGGAGGGAGGTCAAAGGGAAGAGAGAAAGAGAGAGAGAGATGTATTAAAGAGGGAGAGAAGGGAAGGGAGAAAGAGAGATCACCAATCCTGGCTCCATTGCTGATGCAGCTGATGGGGTGTGCAGGGTCCCAGGGTGCACACACCCCTGGGCTTTGTGGGGGTACATTTTTGTGGATGAGTTTCCCTGCACTGGAGGTAAATTTCTCCCTTTCTGTGTAATTTAGTTACTGAGTGCAGTCTGTTCCCCCAGACCCTTCCGGAAATGGTCTGGAGGCTTCAGGGTGTTTGGTGGTCTGCACATCCCCCTACAGCCCATGCCTGCTTCTTGACATCATTCCTACACTGTGCTGTGTTGTGCTTATCTCCAGGAGCCAGGACAAGGATGTTTGTCCCAGAAATGTTCTGTTCTACCTCCATGTGGGCTCTTCTCCAGCCACATTCTTTATTCTTTCTCACAGTGTGTTATTGCTAACAATCCTTTGGTGTTTGTAACAACAATCCTTGGCTGGCTCCAGAGCCACGCAGCTATCGGAGTTTGAGATTAGCCCCATTATCTTCTGTGCTTCTACACAGATTCCCTGCAAACTCGACTCAAATCTGAAAGCCAAGGTTGGTTTCTTCATATTGAGCCTCTCCCTTGCAGAGCCTGTGTACCTGGATTATGTTGGCTCTCTGAGGCTACTGCAATATGTTTTGGAGAAGGGTAGTGCTGCTGAAGCAGGTGTCATCAGGGTCAGGGCAGTGAGACCAGTTTGCAGAGAAGAGCAGTGTTTTATGAGACCAAGTGATGTAAAAAAGAAAAAAACAGGGCACAAAGAAAATAAAAACTTCAGAATAAATAGCAGTAAACTGCTCTGAACTTCAGCTCAGACCAATTGTCCAATGAGCCTCAGGGGGAAGGGTTGGTAGTGTGGAAAGTGGGAGAGAGCATTAGCAAGAGAGAAAACAGTACCACCTGAGCCTGTGGAGAAGAGATGGTTTTAATTCCTGACTGCAACACAGAAGTAGAGCGGACTCCTGAACTAGGAACAGGCGATATTCTTAATACAAGCAGTTCTCCCCACTCACAAATGTGATAGGCAAGGAGAATGCCAAAGTACCAGAAGAGTGGTTTCCAGCCTGTGGTATGTGAACTGCAGACTGTTCCAGAAATCTGCAGAAAGTGACTGAGAAAAACAATCCTGCAGTAAGCTGTGGCCTATCTGGAGTTGCACCTGCACCAGACTGTTATTTACTGGCTGGAAAACTGAAGAGGTTGCAAATCCTTGTAACAGCAGATAAGAATCCTGACACAGGCAGTAGGTAGAATTTGCCTGCCAGGCCTGGTAAAACCTTCACTGTGTTTAGCGCAGGGTCTTCTCTCCAAGTCTGATGTACTACTGAATCACAGGATCATTTAGGTCAGAAAAGACCTCTGAGATCAACTCCATCCTGTGACTGATCAGCAACTTGTCAATTAGAACAGAGCACTAAGTATCATGTCCAGTCATTTCTACCACTTCCCTGGGCAGTCCATTCAAATGCTTCACTACCTTTCAGGAAGAAATTCTTTCTGATCAGTATTTGGCGTGAAGGTCTTTGTTCCCAAGCCTCCACCAGTTCATTCCTTTAGCTCTCCTCTGGAAGCTCTGTCAGTGCAGTATGCCATTTTCTCATTTAGATCTACTCCATGTGCAGCAGAAAAAGTCTACAATACTTTGGTCCTGATATCCCAGCTCAGTTTTCTCCTATTCCAAATGCTTTTAGGCTGGATTCTGTGTGATTTTCAGAGACACGTTCCAGCTGGCAGTACACCATCTGACAACAGCATCCCAAGAGCTCTCAGCCTTTGTTGTCTTGTGCTGCACACCAAATTTCCATCTTGATTATCAAAGGATTGCCAAGACATGATGGAAGAATGCTATAATACTGATTAAATCCACACAGATTATGGGGCTGCAGACATGTTTGTCACAAAGCTTGTGAAACTTTGTTTACAGCTGTAATTAATTGTCCCCCTGCAATAGTAATAAAATAGAAAATCAACAGCTGTATCAAGAAAATCAACAATACCTGTGCACTGTTTGGTGTGAATTCCAATTTAGTTCAAAGGACCCTCTGTCTTACTGAAAAAATGGGAACAAGGAGATATTGCAGCTCCTCAGCAGTAGGATCTGTTGTAGCTTCTGCCTATCTATGCAGTAAGCATCAAGGATGCAGACTGGTTAAATCCATCTACTCCATGCAGAGTAGGCAGAAGCATGAAAAACACTGATTAATTTTCAGATAGTGTGTAGGGTAAAATCAGATTTCATGCCTTTTCTACTTACATGGAGAATATGTGCTCAGGGGACAGAGGATGAGCAAACAGCAGTAAAGGATATCAGACCACAGCAAAGGTCAAGGGCAATGGGATGTCATCGCTGGTGGCACCAGGGGATGAACAGTCTGAACATCACCTTCACCAGCCCTGCCTGCTCAGCACCAAGCAGGGACCAACTTCCACACAGGCTTTAACATGCCAGGCCCTGCAAAGAAGTGATGGCCAAATAGCATTTTGGGCAACCAGAGGTGCTGTACACAATGGAAAAAATGTACAGCGGGAAAAAGCCTAAATGGAAGAAACGGGTGTGGTGGGGTGGTCGGTTGTGGCTTTTTTTCTTTTTTTCTCCTGACTCACAACCCAGAAGTCCTCATCTCAGGGAGTCAAGTTTTACTGACTATCTGTTCTTGCCATCTGTCCTGTAATAGTTAAGATTAGGCTGCCAGAAGCAGCACCAAGTTCTCTTAACACACTTCTGCTGTGTCAACTCCTCGCTGTTCTCCATTAGTCCCCACCATACGGTCCTTGACTTTCTCCTCCTGAAGTGCAGCTATCCTTTGTCCCAGACTTCTCCATGTCAACAGGGTGCCTCCCTGTGTCTAGCCTAGCAAGAGAAGGAGACGTTTACATGAATAACAGTACAAACTGGTTCCAAAATGTCCTGTTCCTAAGCCACGGGGGTCCCTCAGGGGGATTTCTAAGGGGGTGCCTCACACGGTGTCCCTCACAGGATTCCTCACGCCGTCCATGAGGGGGTTCCTCAGAAGAACCCTCGCATAGGCTCTCATGGGGTCTCTCGGGGGGGTCCTCAGGAGGTCATTCGTGGGTTAACTCCCGCTGCCCCTCACGGGGTCCCTCATGGGATCCCTCAAACGGCCCCCTGGGGCGGGGGGGGGGGGGGCCCCCGGGCGCGCACC